>BKCH01002437.1:0-69792 GCA_008635985.1 Ficus erecta
TATTTGTTTTTCAATGCAGTAATTATTTCTTTTTATATCGCATGTTTTCTGTTAAAGTAAGTATACGAAAATGTGGCCAAAGATAAGAATTATTATAGTTACATCAATAATATTTTCTTTTGTACCATTTGGGACAACAGGTAATATTTGTCTGAAATCACCACCTAATACAACTGTCATTCCTCCAAAAGGACAATCATAATTATTTTTTAAGTCTTGCATTGTTTTATCTAAAGCTTGAAAACAGTATTTATTAGTCATAGGTGCTTCATCCCATAAAATCAGTGTGGTTTTTTCTATTAATTTTGATAATTGAGTAGATTTTTTAATTTGGCAGGTTTGAAGATTCGTCAATTGAAAGAGGTATATGAAATCTTGAATGTGCAGTCCATCCTTTTGGTAACAATAATGACGTTATTCCAGATGATGCTACAGCTAATACTATTTCACCATTTGATCTAATTTTGCTTATGATAGTATTTCATAAGTATGTTTTTCATGTACCCTCCATAATCATATATAAAAAATAAATTATTATGTTTATTTTTAATTGCTTCTAAAATTTCGTTTATAAATAAAATATTGTTCTTTATTTAAATTTTGTACTAAATTGATATTTTCTTCTTTTAATTTATTTATCTCATAATTGAGCTCTTCTCTTAAAAGATTATATTTAAGTCTTCAATTAATGATCCAGTAGGAAGTGGAAGATTGTAATGTGATAAAGAAGACGAATTTAAATTTAGTAATTTTTCTAATTCATATAATACAAATTATATAATTCGTTTTCTGGAATTTTAAACTTTGGATTGTTAAATAATTGTCTTACTTTGTATAAGATATCTTCACACATTAATTTCCAATGTTTTTTGAAGAAAATTTTGTTGGATCGGAAATATTACAAAATAATAACATAATGATAAAAAGCTGTCGAAGTTGAGTAGAAGTTGACCAAAATGATGCTTCCTTTATTGATTCATCCCATTCTTTATCATCTCCTAATAAACCTAATGCATAGCAAGCTGTTTGAATTTGTAGGATAAATAATATTATTTACAGTTCGAAGTGATTCATAACTTGTTGCACCTTTTTGATGATTTAATAATAATTTTAAATAATATAATTCACCTGAACTTGGATGAATATAGAATGTTCTTCCTATTGTATGACCTGTTTGTCGATGAGTCCAAATTTATTTTTATTATTCCTACCCCACTTTGTTGGAAATTCTGTATAAGTTAATTGTTGGGCATCTTTATTAGTTTTATTAATTTTCATCCATTCTGTTAGTGTTGTTTTTTTGAATTTGTGGTTGACGTATTATATTTTGAAATTGTTGATTTTTATTGAATGTGATGTTTTGCATGTTTGATAAATGAATAGAAAGTCGTTGAACAGCTGGATTTCTATGATGGATTGGATATTCAAATATTCTCCAAATTGCTTCATAAGGTGTAATATATCGACAGTTAAGATAAGCTTTTATTTCATCGACGTCTTTATAAGCTATTGTTTTGTTATTTTCAATGATAACATTATCTTCAATAACAGCTCGTATTCTATCTGGACCTTTTGTTAAATATTTGAATAAATATTTAATTAACATAGATTGAGAACATATTTCAACATTAATATGAGCACTATATTTTAAGCATAATGTTCGATTGTATGGAACAACATATCTATTATCAAGTTTAATTCCTTCTTTCATAATATTAAATTCTGTGTCTCTACGACGATAAAGGACAATACCGTTTTCTTCTATAGTTGTTTCATTTTTTATCTGTTTTGGGAATTTTTTTGAACATTTAGAATTTTTCATACATGGTGCATTTGTTTTTTGCATATCCACATGGTTCGTATATCATATATTCAGTTATAATTTTATAACCTACAGGATCTTTATTGGATCTGGAATTTCAGCAGAAATATATTTGTCAGCATTGTGATATTTATGTTCAGGATGTAGCCAAAACAACATATGACAATGAGGCAAACCACGTTTTTGAAATTCCACCACGTATAGATCTAAAAAGAAAAAAAAAAAAAAGATGACAAAAAAAAATAATGTTAGTTTTTTCAATTTATTACAATAGAATATTATAATAATAATTAATAGTTTATTTTTTTTATATAGTATAAAATAACTTACCTGCTATTATAGTTCCAAAAATATCACCTGATTTTATTGTTTTTAACAAATGATTCAATTTTATTTTAAATATTCGACTTATAATATCCGGTCTGTCTTTAGATTTTTGTCCTGGGATTATATTTAAAGTTCTTTTGATTTCTGGTAATTTAGGATTACATGTAAATGTTAAAAATATATCAGGATTTCCATAATGTCTACAAATTGCCATTGCATCTTGATAATTCTGAATCATATATCTTGGACTTCCTGTGTAAGATGGTGGTAAAATAATTCTTTTTCCTATTGCTTCTGCGTCTGTATCACCTCTTATTATAGCATCTTGGATACCTTTATAAATTTCAGATCTTAAGTTGTTTTGATTTTTATCTAACATAATCTAAACGATCTTCTTCAATAGAAGCATAACTATCTACAATATATTGTTGGAAAAGTCGTCCAGCTTTAAATAATGTATTTCCTTCATTTAATCGTTGTTGAAATTGAAAAGCATAAAATGATCTCATTGATATTCGATTCTACGTGGTTGTTTACCAATAAAATTTGGATTCCATTCTATATCAATTATATATCCATCTTCTCCATAAGGAAATAATTATGGATATTGTAATGCCATATAGGATGGATGAAGTTTATTGATTCTTTGTAATTCTCCAGTCTGACTGTGAATAATAATATCTCTACCTTTTTCATATAAACCAAAATCTCCAACAATTAAACCACCTATATCTGTTGAAGTTGGCAAATCATATTGTGTACTATCTCCTTGTCGTCTTCCAATTAATCTTAGTTTCATTGATAGCATCTGATTATTTTTATAAATATCTCTGACATTTCTAAAAGTTGAACTAATTTATTTGTTTCATCTAACATTATCATTAATTTTTGAATGATAATCTCATTTAAATTATTTAAATCATTATTATTTGAAAATGTTGCTATTCTATTTTGAATTTCATTTTCTATATCATAGATATATAATTGTGCGAATTTTGGAGGATTATTATTAATTGAAAGTAAAGATCCAATTAATGATGAATTTGTCCACTAATCTTAAAAATATATGGTCCTGATGAATTGTTAATATCTGATTGAATATTTGCTCCAAATGAAGTAAAAGCAAACATAGAATTATAATGTCTAATATTTTTTTTTTTTCTGAAATTTGCACTTAAAGGTCCTCCATAATAATCTAATAGTTCATTTAAAATTGGTGGTGTTTTTTTCCTTAAAGGTATCATAATTTTCCCATTTTGACAACATAAAAAAAATTTTGGTGGATATGTATTTTGTGTTTGTTCATTTTTCCAAAATAATGCTCCACAATATTGACATACATAATTACAATCTCCAATATCAATACATTCATTATTTAAATCTGAGTAAAAAAAAAAAAAGTTAGTAAGAAGTTTTTTTAAATTTATAATCGTAAAAATAAAAAAAAAAAAGATGAAGAAATTACTTTCTTGAATTGAAGGTAAACTATAATTGTCCGAAAATGAATTCGATGTTTCTTTGGCAGTATTATAACTTGAAAATAACTGAATAGATCTAGCTCGAAGACCAGTAATAACTTCTGTATTTGATTTTTTAAACTGATTGTTTTGAAAATTTACATTTGTTGATGTAGATGCTTCATTATCATTTGTACGATTTCGTTTTTTCTGACGGTTTGAATATTTTGAATTATTGGAATCTTTGTAGGTTTTTCTCTTCATACTTCTTAATTTTGTATTTTTTAATATAAAGATAAAAGCAACAATATAAAATATTGTTAAAAGGTAAATATCATAGATAAAAAAAATGACAGAGAGAAAAAAAAGTAAAAAAAAAAATATTACGATTTTTGTTTAAAAGAAAAAAGCAACTAAAATTGTAATAATCAGATAATATTAAATATTATTCTAATTATAAAATATCTAATCATAATTAAAACTAACTGAAAAAAAATATTGGTATTACTTTTATGATTGAGTTTGTTTAAATTTTATTTAAATATATGTTATATTATTTTAGTAAAAATTATATTTATCAATTAAACAAATTTTTTAAATATGTTAATCTGTTTAATTTTTCTTCACTTCTAAATTTTATTTAATTCAACATTTTCTCAATCTTGTATATTTTATTATTTATAATGTTTTATTTTACATATTTCAAAATAAATGAACAAATTATTACTTTTCCTTTTATAATTAAATTTATTTAAAATATTATTTTTAAAAGCTTATGTTGTATTAATTTTTTTTAACAAATTATTTTTATTAATTTAATTAACAATATTTGACTTTGTTAATAATTGTAACCATTAAAAAAAAAATTTTCAATGTGTTCCTCATTCTGTTAGCACTGTCCGTACGGACAGTGCCAATCTTCTAAAATTTATTTAATTCAACATTTTGTCAATTTTGTATATTTTATTATTTATGTTGTTTTATTTTACATATTTCAAAATAAATCAACAAATTATTACTTTGCCTTTTATAAAAAAATTCATTTAAGTGATATTTTTAAAGGTTTATGTTGTATTATTTGTTTTAAAAATTATGTTTATTATGTTAATTAACAATATTTGACTTTGTTAATAATTGTAACCAATTTTTTTTTCACTATATTCCTCATTCTTTCAGCACTGTCCGTACGGACAGTGCCAATTTCAATTTTTAGTCCCTAAATTTTATGTAGTTTTACTACATAATTAATTAAAATGTTATATAGTATATATATATATATATATATATTATGACGATTTACATTTTGTAAAATAAATAATAAATAAATTATTCTTATCCATTATGCTCAGTTATGGTATTTAAACAAAATAAAAATCTATACCATGTTATTTACCACCCTTTATTCTTTTACATGTAATTTTTTTGCTTAAAAAAAACAGCTAGATTTATCCAATAAAAATAATAAATACATAAATTATCTTTATTTATCATTAGCAATTAATTTGTTCAATTTAGATCCAAACAAATAAAAATTGATAAAACATAAAAATATGTTCCTATACTACAAGATTACATTATAAAGAATTTAAATTATACATATATGATTACAATCATTTACAATTGTAAAAACATTCAAATATAGTAAGTATTTCTATAAACTTAAATATTACAACAATGTAATGAATAGAAAAAAAAAAAAAATCCCCCGGGTAATACAAGACTCAAAGAAGAAAAAAAACTTATAGAACAAAAAACAAAAAAAAAATATAATAATAACACAACATATATAAATCAGAACCTTCAATCTTTAACTATATACACTAATCTACATAAATAATAAAATATATACATATATACTATAAAAAATATTACATAAATTTTTATTAAATATTTTGTGCTCAGATCTCTTATATACCTAAGAATATCTGTTAAACAATAAGTAAAATACAATTCAACATCATCTCTCATAGCTACCAAGTGTAATGTCCGGAATGTGTTCCAACAAAAATGGAAGAGGAAAAAAGTTATAAATATTCTTAAGCAAAACGGAGAGGGAAGAGCAACAGAAAATAAGAAAAAAAAAAAAAAGGTAACATAAAAAAAAAGGAGGGGGGGGGGGGCGGATGGTGGAAGGGGCAGGGGAAGAAAATAGTATACCAATATAAAAAGAATAACATAATTACTATGGATATGTTGAAAAAAAGATATAAATATTCTTAAGCAAAACAGAGAGGGGAAGATCGGCAGAAAATAAGGGAAAAAAGGGTAACAAAAAAACAAAAAGAGGGGGGCTGAGGGGGGACGGTGGAAGGGAGGAGGGGAGAAGAAATATTACACCAATATAAAAACAATAACATAATTACTATATATATGTTGTGGAAAAAAAAAAAAAAAAACAACATTCCAAACCTCTACGGCAACATTTAAGAGGGTCAAATAGTATATAACAGCTATTTAACAGATACCACCAATAATATGATAGTCAGCAACATACACCAAATTAAACAAAAAATCTGGTATATGTATTATTACATATTTCAATAGAGATCATCATAGCATGGGAAAAAGGCAGGAATTTTTCTCAAAATCATCTATGACAGCACAGAGAAGTGGGGGGGGGGGGGGGGGGGGGAGGGAAGACAGAGAAATAGAGAGAAAAATAACAAAACACTTTTAAATCTGTTTACAATAGTATTGTCATAATAATAAACATGTTCAAATAGTATAAAAGCATACCAAAGACCATTAAGATAGAACAAAATAAAACAACAATCAATACTAAATAACAGCTTTAAATAACAGTAGTACCTGGGAAAAAAGCACGGCTGAAGAGGTTTCAAGAGAAATGAATGAAGGTTTAAACCAGGAGATGTAAGAGAATATTACGGAAGCATTAATGGTAAAGAGTGGTGATACAAGCAATAAATGAAGAGAGTTTATGTATAAAAGGAAGTCGGCAAATAGCAGAAAACAAAAATTAAAAAAAAAAAATCGTGCAAGAGGAAGTAATAAATTTTTTTACAGACACAACACATAAAAGATAAGAAAACTTTTAAAAAATCAGATTCATTAATGATAAAGCTACAATAAAAAATCTGAGTGAAAACAATCATGAGAGAGATAAATTACATATTTATACCAACTAATACAATTACAACACAGAGAAGAAAAATTTAGAAACATTAAATCTAAAAGACAAATCACCTAATATGATTACAACTACAAAACTAAATAGTAAAAATGTCTGACAATCCATCCAAACCCAACTAAATGATACAATATAGTTACTAAACAGTATGTTACTAATGGATAGTTAAAAACAACACAAACACTAACCTAATTAAAATCAACCATTAAAAAAATCTTATTTATAACAAAATCAAAACCACAAAAAAAAAAAAAACAAAACAAAACAAAACAAACCCATCAAATAAAATTCGGTAGTATATCACCCGGGGGGAAAAAAGAAAACTTACAAAGATATAAAAAAAAAAAAAAAAAAAAAAAAACGGCTCAATTCTCAACTAAATACTTGCATTCATCCATTTTGTCACCATCCTTACTACAATCTGCAAAAAGAAATGAGTAGAAATCAAATGCAATAAAAAAAAAGGACCAAAAAATCTTAGAGGAAAGAAAATACATACCCTTTATTTAGTTTAAGTTTGCAACTGTTTCCAAAACTAAGCCAAAAATTGATGGGGGAAAAAAAAAAAAGAGTTCGGACATAGCAGAGAAGAGAAAACCAAAGAGGAAAAATATGAAGAAAGAGAGAGAAACCGGCAAACAGAGAGAAAGAATTAAAGCAGCAACAATAAACATACACATGCACTACTACAAAAATGGGATTCCACGACGGTACTTCGACGACCGTTTTTTAAAAAACCGTCGTGTAAAATTTGCAAAACACGGAGCGGAAAAATTTTTACGAAAACCGTCGTGGAAAGGCTTGCTTCCACGACGGTCTTTTAAAACCGTCGTGGAAGAGGCCGATTCCACGACGGTTTTAAGAAGAAACCGTGGAATCGGCCTCTTCCACGACGGTTTCTCAAAAAAAAAATTTCAAAAAATTTTTTTTCAAAAAAAAAAAAAAAAAAAAAATTGACCTACCACGACGGTTTTCCAAAAAACCGTGGTGGTAGGTCAAAAATTTTTTTTTTACCTACCACGACGGTTTTTCGAAAAAACCATCGTGATAGTGACCTACCACGACGGTTTTTTGAAAAACCGTAGTGGTAGGTCAATTTTTTTTTTTTGAAAATTTCAACCTACCACGACGATTTTTTCCAAAAACCGTCGTGGTAGGTATGAATGCGGGAATTTTGAAAATTTTTGAAGTTGTTTAACTTTTTGGAACGTATATTAAAACCCAAAAAAATACCTTCTTTCCCACCCCATTACACTCCGAGCCTCTTTCACTCTCTAATACAAACTCTAACTCCAAACCAAAGCCGCCCATATCCTCCCTCCATTTATCGCTCTCCACTCCCTCTCTACATTCTCGTCGCCATTCCTCTGTCTCTCTCTAACCCGAGCCTTTTTCCCTCTATCTCTAGCCGCCATTCCTCCCTCTCTCTCTAACTCCGAGTCCTTTTCCCTCTCCCCCGCAGCCATTCCTCCATCCCCTACATTCTCTACCACTCCACCCACCCACGCTCGACAATCCGGTAAGTTAAAATGTATCTTGCTTGGGTAAGCCACGGATTTGTGAAATTTCCGTCCAAAATGTCAAAAATCCACAATGTTCCTTCCAAAATGTTGATTTGGTTGATTGTTGATTTGGGAATTTTCAGTAGAAAATTGTCCAAAATCCATCCTTTCGGTGATTGTTAATTGTCGGTGTGATTTAGATTGCTTTAAAATTGATTGGGTAAGACATGGATTGGGAATTTTCTAGAAAAAAATGTTGATTTTGTGAGTTAAATTTTCCGGATTTGCCACCCGTAAGAAATGCAAATCAATTGCAAAATAACAATTTTTTTCTTTCGGCGGAACCTACCAGCCTCGGACTAGCATGGTTTTTTTGTTTTAAAAACCATCGTGGATAGGTAGACCTACCACGACGGTTTTTATACGTGAACCTCGTCGTGGTATGTTCCTAAATGTCCACATTTAGGTCATAGTTTTTGCCTATTCCACGACGGGTAAAAACCGTCGTGAAATCTGAAAGGATTCCACGATCCTGGATTCCACACGACGGTTAGAAAACAGCTCGTGAAAATATACCACGACGGTTAACAACGTCGTCGTGCTGATCCATATTATTGTATTTACTAGTGATGGAAGAAAAAAAATATGAGCGGCAGAAGCAAAAAGGAGGCAGAGAAAATTAAGTTTGAAAGGCAAACATTTAAAACAATAAAAGAGGCGAGAGGGGAGAGAGAGAATGGTAGGAGAGAGAGAGAGAGCTAGACATACTAGAAGTAGAGAGAGTGAAAAATACCACACATGGGCGGCAAAAAGCAACAAACCAAAACCAACACAATCCAAAAAAGGGGTAAAAATCTAGGGTTTTGAAGACCAAGAGACCGAAAAATAAGGAAAGAGGAGAGGAGAAAAAGAAACCGGCAAAAACAAAGGAAAAAATCCAACTAATGAACAATAGAGATCAACATGAGAACAAAAAACTGGATCCAAAAAAAAAAATTACAGTTGGGGACAAAACTGGATTTGAACATCTAACATTCAACACAAAAATCCAACAATGTCAAAAAAAAAAAAACTAAAAAATCCTAGAGGTTGAACACCAAAAGTCGGAAAAAATATGAAGAAAAAGAGAGAAACCAGCAAAGAGAGAGAGAGTTAAAAAAATCAACAACAAACAACATTCAACACAAAAATCCAACAATATCAAAAAAAGGGGAAAATTTTCCACAGATTGAAACAGCAAAGTTGGGAAAATATGTAGAAAGAGAGAGAAAACCGGCAAAGAGAGAGAGAGAGTTAAAACATCAACAATAAACATACACAATGAAGCACAAATCTGAGCTGCAGAAGCAAAAAAGTTGAGAAGAAAACACCTCACAGTGGGCGGCAGCAGCAACAAAGAGAATGAGACATTAGGGGTTTTGAGGGCAAAAAGTTTGAAAAATAAGAAGAGAGAGAGAGAGAGAGAGAGAACGAGAGAGAGAGAGAGAGAGCTAGAACATCCATAGTGAGAGAGAAAAAACATCACATAATGGGCGGCATCACCAACAAAGAGAAGTAAGCATTAGGGTTTTGAGGGCAAAAAAGTCCACCCACTATGCAAAGATGCTTCATAGGCTAACCAATGAGGGCAAAAACGCCCTCACAGTGAGCAAGGACCAAAAACGGTCCACTCACTGTGAGCAGCCCAACCAACAGAGGGAAAAGGAAGGGCAGAATCGTCCTTTCACTATAGCGGCCGAAATTTCACATGAGTGGAGGGGCAAATCGTCAGAATACTGTAGAAGGAATAGGGAAACACCCTTTTCCTTTAGTATTATAGTATAATGTCTTGTAAATATATGCATTCTTTTTTATGAATAGAGAAATTTATTTGAAGTCTAAAATGTGTTATTTTTTTTGTTTTTGTTTTTTTTTTTTTTGGAATGATCACTTGAAAAAATACAGAAAAATGAATACGTAAAAACTCTTTCAAAATAGTGGTTGCAGGCATAATTTAGCGATAATTTCATGCTTAGACTCCACCAAAAAGTGAGAATTCAAATCTCCACCCCCCATTTCAAAAATAATAATAATAATAATAATAATAAAAAAACCTCTTTCAAAACTTCATTTTAAACAAATTTGGAAGTTATTTTTCCAGTGAAAATTTGAATTCAAATTTGAATAGTTGTGAAATAATAATAAAAAAAATAAATATTTATTAATGTTTCATCACTAATCAACACACGTTGTATTGGAATTAAATATAGTTATTGAAATGGTGATTCAAACAGACCCTAAAACATTTGGAACTTGGATAGTCATAGAATGACCGTTACAGTGAAATGACAATCACTCTTCTTACTCCATAGAAAAACAGTATTTCAGTTAAAAAAATAATAAAAATAGAGAGACATTATTAGAGGCTAAATTAAGAGAGATTTATTTTTTCAATGTAATTGTCGTTCTATTCTATTCTACTGACTAAGTAAACGAATATAACATGCATAATTCTGGTGTTAATACAATATTCAACTAAAACATTAGAATTGAATTAAATCATTATATTCTATTCTATTTTAATTTTATTTTATCCAACCAAATGTCATGATCTTAATTCTTAATTAAAAGGTTAGATATAAAATTTGATTGGGGTTAACTCAGGATTGGGAGGGAAGAGATTTAGATAGGAATAACCATATTCAAACTTGATTAAGTGTTTCTATTTGTTTTTAATAAATGGATGTCATAGGTCTCATATCATTAATATATATATACAGTTACTCACCATGAAGAAGGCATACCCAGTAACCCTACAATTCCCTTTTTTAAAAAAGTTTTTAATAGTTAAGTACTCACTATAAGAATATTGTCCAAACACTTGAAATATTATTTTGGATTAACTTAAAGTATATTAGAGAATTCTCTTCTATGGTGGGAGAAAAAAATAAAAATTCCCCCACTATGACATAAATTGTCTAATGTTCTTTTTAATTAATATATCTTATCACATAATTTTCCAAATATATTTCATGAACAAAAGAAATGTAAAAAGTATCATTTCTTTCCTTTTTTTTTTTTTTTTTGACAAGAAAAAGTATGATCATTTTCAATACAATTGTTAATACCAACATTATATTTAATACAAAAAACGAAAATTAATTAACACATATGATATGTTTTTTATTTGCGTTCGATTGCATAATATAATTTCAAATATTTTTTTTATTTTTAACAAGAATTTTTTTTGAATGAAAAAAAAATTTCTTGTTATAAACAAAAATAATATTTAAGATTTAACAAGAAATTTTAAGCTATGTAATTGTAAAGGTAAGCTATTCCAAAAAAAAAAAAAAAAAAAGGGTAAAACTATTAATTCGTAAATAATTTTAAACTATGATGTTGTAATTAGGGGGGGGGGGGGGGGGGGGGGGGGGGGGGGAGTGGGGGGGGGGGGGGGGGGGGGAGCTATATACAGTAACAAATATATACCATAATTTTGCATATGTTGCATTCATTATCGAACTGTTATAATAATGAACGAAAAAAAAAGTCAACACACAAATTAATAATCGACAGATATCAAATTTTGGAACATGTCATATTTGATGTAGTCAAAATTGACATAATAATTAAGTACAACATTAAATTGGAAAATAATGTTTGCACATGATTAAATCAACGGTCCTTCTTTCTTGAGGGCCAATAACTCGGTCTCAAAGTCACAACAGTATAATTCAGTCACATTTGACCCATCGAGCTAAGATATTTCACATATGAAGGTATAAAACTAAAGTTAGAAGAATTTTTGAAAACATAAATATTTAGGATTATAGTATTTTACCTTTTTATATGAGAGTTACGTTTACAATAATACTTGGGGGTTTAATCTTCTAGATTGGAAAGTGTATGAATGTATGAAAACAATTAGATTGATGGCATAGCCTTTATGTGAGGGTGTGAAAGTTAAATGTTTATATTCAACGAGTATATTCATATTGTAAATGTACAAACACACAATTCAAATCAAAATTTAAATGCTTCTCTTAATTTAAAGTATTCGGTTTGAATAAAAATGTCTAACAGTGTCGAAATCTAATCTTAATAATTTTTTGAGTAATTGGTTTTAAATGGTCCCTGAAATCTTTAGTAGGTGACAATTTGGTCCTCGTTTTTTTAATTTTGGTCGTGATGACCCTAAACTTTTTTCAAGTTGGCAATCTTAGTCCTTTCCGTCTAAACCGTTAAGTTTCTAATAGAAGAAGTCATGTGCAATGCATGTGATCTAATTTAAAAGTGGATTTTGGTAATATGACAATAAATTTAATTTTAACAAAAATATAAAAAAAAAACCCTATATTTCTTCTCTCTCATCTTTTTCTCTCTCTTAATTTCTCTGCCTAATCAGTCTGTCTCCTCTCTCTCTCTCTCTCGAATTTCTCCTCTCTGAGTCTTACCTATACGTGTTGGTCACTGGAGGTGTGGTGAGTGACCTCAGCAAGGGCGTCACTGCCAGTAGCATTTGCGTTGTCCTTAAGGCATGTGGAGACGGAGCTTGTGGGTCTGGGAGCGGCACACCAAAGATGAAGCTTGCTGGCCAACGGGTTCATTGGTGTTGTCTGCCATTGACAAAACCACGGTGTCGTTGAGCCTCTCCTCCTCGAGGTCGACCAAATCTATCACCTTGCCCGCCCCGCCTCCCCTGTCGGCCATGGAAAACACCTCCGAAGAGGGCTTTTCTTTTGCTTTTTTTTTTCTTTTCAATTTATTTTGATTCGAATTTGAATTCATTAATTTTGAGATTGTTTTTTGGAATTGCACAAGACCAATGTGGTTGGAACTCTGAACATGCTTGGGCTAGCCAAAAGAATTGGTGCTTGGTTTCTTGATGAGCACAAGTGGGGTTTGGGGGCAGCACGATGGTTCGTGGGTCTGGGGTGGCTCAACGGCATCAGCGACATCTTATTCTTCTTTTTGGTGTTCTTGGTGTCAGCGCGAAGAAGCTGCTGCTGTTGAATTTTAGGTTTGTATTTCTCAAAAAAATTTTAAATTTTATTGGTGGAAATTTTGCACTTGGTAATGTGGGTTTTTTGATTAGGGCAAAAAAAAAAAAAAACAAAACAAAATCTAGATCTATACCACAATTTTTCCAAATTTTCATGCAATTAAGAAAGATTTCGATCAAATGAGCTCACTCGCCACTTGAAACCCTATTCGCGAGCCTCTCTACCTTTTTTTTTCCCCCTTCAAAATTCCCAATCCCCACTTCACTAGCAACCAAGGGTGCTAAGGTTAATGTCCTTCAAAATGCACAAAAACGTGCTTCTCACATGACCATTCCGTGAGGTTTTTTAACGGAATTAGAAGGTAATGACATTAATTGCCAAGAAAATAGAAGGTTATGGTCATCACAGCCAAAATTAAAAAAGGAGATCAAATCATCACCTACTAAAGAGTTCAGGGACCATTTTGACCAATTACTCTAATTTTTTTCCAACTGTTACATCTTATCATTGAAAACTAAATCAAGAGATTATTGTTCTTATTATTATTTTCATTTTCGATGACCATACAATTCGGCCAATGTTACATCATGACTAATGCCTTTTACTTATTACTATATAACATTTTTATTAATGTTTGTCATTTATAGGAATCACATTTGGCCAACTAGTTTGAACTAAGCCTCCGTTTGATTCGTCAATTAAAGATAAAATTTTTAAGTTTGAGTTTGTTAATTTTTCAAAAATTAGTTATAACTTTTGTTGATTTTTCATAAAAAGACAAAAACTGATTCGAAAATTTTGAGTTGAAAACCTGAATTTCAAATGCACATTAAAGTTTCTCATGTTAGTTTTTATCTTTTTTTTTTTAAATCAACAGAAATTATAATTAATTTTTATAAAATTAACCAATTGTAATTTAAAAAAATTTTCAAACCGATGCATTAAATGTATTCTAAAAGTTTCAAAATAACATCTTGTACATAAAATTTCACACTATTATATATAAATTAATTAATATTTACATAATTTCTAAAAAAAAATTACATATATTAAATCTGCATGACTGTCCAATAAAAGACGTGTCTGTTACTTTGAACCGAATAAATGGGTGCATCGATGGATCAGTCAGGTGAGGCAATTTGTTTCATAACCAATCACATTATATTTTCATTATTTCTATAATTAACTCTGCAACTGCAACACTCTCAGACTCAGTCAGTGAGCTTTTCCTTTTTCCTTAGTTTTTTTCTCTTTCCATTTATGTCCTCTCTCTCTCTCTCTCTCTCTCTCTCTCTCTCATCTCTCTCCACCCTATGACGCACGTGCTACGTCGTGGGAAACGACCGCTCTTTGCCCACACATTGCTTTTCCCACCTCTTATCCTACCAGCTGCATTCTCAGGCGCGTCTCCAACACTCTCTCTTTACCTATTCTTGTTTTTATTTTGGCAAATAATTAGTATAGAAAATCATGAGGAAAAGAAAAGAAATAAAAATAAATAAAAAATAAAAGTTTGATTGATTAAGACATAGCGAACAAAAAGAAAATACGGGAAAATTGTGGCTCAACAACACATCACACATTCGAAACTGCAGATAGCAATTGCAGGTATAATCTAACGTGCGATAATTTTTACATTTAACCTATTATAATGTGTAGATCGAGTTCAAATTATCAATTCTCATATTTAAATTTAAAATAAACCTAATCCATTAATATTAAAAATCTGCACATATTCATCAATAACATGCTTTTTTTTTTTTTTTTTTAATTTCAATATTCTTATTTAAAAGCATAAGTATTCTTGCAAATCTATACTCAAACATATTTATAACGATCACAATATTCATAAATCTTCATTTTAAAAAAATACCAAAAAATAAAAATTTAATGACGTCGTTCAAAATGAAGAAAACACAACCTAAAGACAAAGCCAAACGGCGGCGAAGGTGCAGGTGGCGGTGGAAAAACGGAAGGGGAGGAGAGAAGGGCAAAGAAATAGAGTTGCATAAAAAGACTGAGGAAGAGGAACAATATTGAGCCTCGGCTTTGGTTTTTATATATGGTCAAATGGAAATTGAAATAACAAAGTTCCTAATTGAATGCCATCTCTTGTAACAGCTAGACTGCATAATCTTTCGAATACAACAAAAGGAGTCGCTAAAAGTAGATTAAAAATTTCTGAAAATAAAAACTAAATCATTCTCGACTCATGTTAGAAAAATCAAGCATAGCAATGATAATTATCGGATCATAGTAAGAAAACTATTCACGACAAGAATAGTTATTGTTGATGTCGTGATCTGCTCCGACCACAAAGTACCACTTCCGACCACACTCGGCGACGTGAAGGCAGTTCCCGTCTTCTCGGAGACTGGTCGAGTAACCTGACGTCGGCCGACCAGGAATATTAGCCGACCATATCCCATAGTCTAGCTAGAACGAGCTGCATACTCGGGCAAGATTGTGCTCCGAGCACCCGAACCCGAGTTGTAAACCCCAGACTGATAGAGGTCTTCTGGACCCACATTACACCTCTCACCTCACAGCTGACGCCAGCCTTGTCCCTATACCCATCAACTATAGGCGCCGCCCACCTACTTCTGCAGCACATCACATCGCCACCCGCCGCCACCTACTCTGGCAGGACCTACCCGTGCAGGCGCCGGCAGCAACCACCCTTCTGTCCCCTGCGACGTGAAGGCAGTTCCCGTCTTCTCGGAGACTGGTCGAGTAACCTGACGTCGGCCGACCAGGAATGTTAGCCGACCACATCCCATAGTCTCGCTAGAACGAGCTGCATACTCGAACAAGATTGTGCTCCGAGCACCCGAACCCGAGTTGTAAACCCAGACTGATAGAGGTCTTCTGGACCCACATTACACCTCTCACCTCACAGCTGATGCCAGCCTTGTCCCTATACCCATCAACTATAGGCGCCGCCCACCTACTTCTGCAGCACATCACATCGCCACCCGCCGCCACCTACTCTGGCAGGACCTGCCCGTGCAGACGCCGGTAGCAACCACCCTTCTGTCCCCTGCATCGGGTCAGGCCCCATGTGGCGCCAATCCATTGGGCCGGTAGCCCCTGCAAGCCTAAGCCCTAGCCACCCATTGGGTGCCCTAGGTAACTGACCCGACCGGGTTACCCCGAGCACCCGGACCTGGGAGGACACCTATAAATAGAGAAAAAGCTCACAAATACAGGTATGGTCATTTTTCCTTGCCAAAACTCTGCCTCTCCCCTTGCTGACTTAAGCATCGGAGTGCTCGCGGCAGACACCACACCGGTGTCCCCATCATTCCGAGGTGCTTCCCTTTTGCAGGTGATTGACGGCAGAGCAACTGGCCAGTCACAACCGGACTGCCCGACCACCTTGGGTGTTGCTGCTGTTGATGTCGAAAACATCTCCAACAGCAACACCAAATGTGGTCGAGTGGTCCGATCAAGTCCGGCCGGTCACTCCGCTGTTGTCACCTGTAAAATGAAAGCACCTCGGGCTCAGGGGGACACCGGTGTGGTGTCTGCCGAGGGGCACGCCGATGCTTAAGTCAGTTCGGGAGTTGATGAGCAGCAGGAGAGGCAGAACTTTGGCAAGACAGGAATGAGCTTACCTGAATTTGTGGTTTTTTCCCTATTTATAGGTGCCCTTTTCGGACTCGGGTACTCGGGGCAACCCGTCCGGATCGGCTACTTGGTAACCCGAGTGGGCGACGTGGCTCTAGACCTGCAGACGTGTCAGCCAGGGACAGCGCCACGCGTTTAGCCTATGGGGCGGTAGGGCGACCGCTGTCGGTGCCTGCGGGGACAATCCCTGCAAGGACAGGTGGCGGCGATGTGACGTGCTGTAGGGGTGAGCAGGCGGCGCCTGCCGCTGATGGGACTTGTGTCAGGAGTGGTGCGACAGGTGGAGTACGGGCTCCGAGGGCCCTTGGCCCCTGGAATGCACTGGTGTGGGGCTCGTCTGGTATTCTAGTCGGTTGGTCGTCCTACATGGGTAGACGGAATACTTCGACAAGGCGGTGACGTCCGAGCACCGGTTAATCAAATTAGTGAACGGATTATGGTCGGAACTGGTCGGATTACCTCTGTCCAATCAGGGCTCTGGAGCCGAATATGAAGTCAGGTGATAAGATCACGTGCGTTGTGGTCGGAGTAGAAATTGGTATCAACATAAGCCCCCCAGCGTCTCTGGACGATTTTTGTCCCAGGGATGCTCTTGGTAATCGCGGTGGAAAAGTGTCCGGGCTACTCGTCTGGTGATCGGCTATTCGGCTGGAAAGTTGATCGTCGCAGGTCGTCAGCTAGTCGGAAGCGTTCGGCGCCTCGGCTAGTAGTCACGTGTCAGTAAGCCACGTGTCGATCCGTGACTGGAGGGAAGGCGGGGCGTCGTTTCGAATTTCAAATTTTCGAAACTGACGGCAACGCGGGAAAACGAAGAAGCGTCGGCTGGGAATCCGCACCCGTATTAAATGCGTGGTCTTCGCCTATAAATAGGGCCAGGTTTTCCTCATTTCGCACATCGCATTTGAAGGAATCCAAATCTGCCGAGAGCTGCCGAAGACTGCCGAGGACGACCAGACCACTTCTTCAGAATTTCCAGCCGATTACGTCCGAGAAGGTAAACAGGTTTCTCTTTCTCACCTTTCAATATGAGTAGTCTTTCCGATTCCGAGAACTATGGCCTATCTGGGAGCGCCGACACCGTGGGGTCGTTGGGGTCAGCTCTCAGTTTGAGCATGTCGAGCGTGGAAGCTGGCTCAGGTGGTCGAACACCTGATCACCTGTCAGGGTTCACGGAGGGGTCTTCTGTAGAGATTATCGAGACGCCGACTAGCCGGGGAAGGGAAGCATCCGTGCAGCACGAAGTGGTCTCACAAGCACGCGACGTAGCCGAGGAGGTCGCGGCTGGAGGGGAAGGAGCAGCCGAGAGGACGGCTAGCCAAGCTAGCACTTCCGGCCGAGAAGGTTCCGAGAGCCCAGCCCCGAAAGGTGAACCTATAGAGGCCCCGCCAGCGTCCGTCTAGCCGGCCGATGCGCATCAACGACCAACGCGTATATCGCCCAGGCGATTGGGAGATGATAGAGCTCGCGGATGGTCGTCCGGTGTACAGCGTGGATTATTTCACGTCTGCAATCACTCCGAGGTACCTCGCCGCCTTGTGAGAAGAATTCGGCATTCCCCTCAGCGTGGAATTGCTGGCACCAGGAGCAGACGATCTGCCGTCTCGCCCCCCAGCAGGGTACATTACCCTATCGGCAGAATACTTCAGGGCAGGACTCCGATTCTCCTTCCACCCTTTCCTAAGGCGAGCCCTCACCAGTTTGAATGTGGCGCCGGCCCAATTAAATGCGAACGCCTATCGCATCCTGGTCGGCTGTTACATTCTCTGGATGAAGAATTTCGCGGCCGAGATCCCGTTCCAGGCGTTTCAGAACCTCTACAGGATGAAGTCTGCCCCCTCGTCAACGGGGGTCCTATTACTTTCAGGGTTTCAAGGGGACCTTTATCACAGGGTGTCCGGACTCAGACAAGCAATTCAAACACCTGTGGTTCTACACGGGTGGTCGGTGGCTGCACGGGGAGTTGTCGTATAACCGAGTTCCTCGTTCCGAGAGGTCCCTGTGATATTCCGGAACGGATACGTATGGGCTCGGGCGCCGCACATCGAATTGTTGGCCTTGGACATGATCGACGCGCTCCGAGAACAATCGGACCAGGAGAAGAGTCAGCATAGGTTGCTGTCTTCGAAGAGCCTAGAAGAAAATCGATGGTTGGACTCTTCTTCCTCGTCCGCGCGTGCAGACGACCAGCCGCGGGCTCACGGCGCGGGCGTCACTATTGCTCGGATGCCGGAATCTACTGTGCACTATCGCTCTCAGACAGCCGGTCAACCTGCCCCTGTCGAGCGAGACGTCTCTGAGTTCCGAGAGCACACCAACTATGTCCTTCGGCCCCGCGAGTAGCCGATGAGGATCTAGACGCCTTGATCCAGGAATTTTATCCAGTCAGGGGCCTTCGTATCGAAGGTTGTTACTTTTAGCGAAGTCCTTAGCGGCCTGTGTAGCCGAGTACTAACCCCTACTTTTTTTCGTGATTGCAGAACCGATGGCTGATCATCAGCACGGGAGGAAAAGCCCCGTCCGAGGAGGAGAGGAGGGCCAAACTATTGAAGATGGCCAGAACAAGCACCCACGGCAAAGGGAAGGCCATTCTGCCACCCAGCCATCCAACCGTCCAGCCCGCAACGCTTGTCGTGAAGAGCGCAGCCCCCCAAGCTTCGGGGACACTACAGGTTGAACCATCAGCCGCCCGGCCAGCCGACTGACAGGAGCAACGCTTCGAACAGGTCCAAAGACGACCGGCCGGCAAGCCGCCCAGAGGTCCGCTCGAGCCGCCCTCGAGAGAATCCGAAACCGAGGGAAATCGCACTGTCTTCTTGGCCCGAGACCTCTGCTCAGGACTCCCCAGCCCACCGCGCGCTTATTAACAAAATCAGTGAGAAGCTCAGCATGCGAGTGGCAGAGTCGTGCCGTCGACCTGACGCAGTGACGGCGTTTGAAGACAACGCTGAGATACTGCTTGAGGTGAGTAATTTATCAAGTATTTTTCTCCCCGGGCCCTTTAATATCTGTTCTGACCCATCCCCTTTAATTTTAGGCTCTGTGCATCAGCCTCTCGGGGAGCGCGGGTCGCAAGGGAGGCAGCCAACAGGACGGCGGATGACCTGAAGGCTGCTGAAGCTGTGGCAAAAGACACTCGATCCACCGAAAAGGCGGCTAAGGAGGCTAGGAATGCGGCTCGGGATGCCGAGAAGAAGGCCGTTGAGGAGGCCAAGGCTGCGGAGGCTCGGGCGAAGGCGGTCGAAGGAAGGGCGCTAAGAGTTGAGGAGAAGCTCAAGGCTGCTGAGGAACGAGCTCAAGCAGCTGAGAAGGAGCCCTCGGACGCCAGGCAGCGATAGGAGGCTGCTCGGAAGGCAGAAGCGGACCTCGCCTTGGCCCGTGCACAGGCTGTGGACTAGTACCAGCAGTCCGAAGAGTTTCAAGCTCGCCTGGCTGCTGAGTACAAGGATGGTATGCGGGATATGAAGCTGGGCTTCACCGACGCCAACCCCACCCTGGTCGGGGTGAATTGGGCCTTCGTGCCAGAAGAGTCTGGCGAGACCATGGCCGAGGATGCTCCCGAAGAGGGTGAGGTATCTGGCGCGGCGAGGGCATCTGATGACGTCGTCATGCTCGATGGCGGTGAGCAGCAAACCACGCCCAACCAGCCTACTGTCCCCGACCAGCCGGCCACTCCTACACTCGATATCACAATCGGCGAGCTCTTCCTGGACCAGCTAGACTGATGGCCATCAGCTCTAGTCAGCCGAGCTCCTGCTTCCTTTTTTGTGGATTCCTCTCTCTTTTCTTCTTTTTTTTTTTGTTTTTTTGTTGATGGGCTCGGGGGGTGTCCTACTTGTACCCCCTCACCTAAAAATATGAATGAAAAAAATTTCTCTTTGCATCGCTGTGTCTGCTGCTTGTTGTTTATTTATTTTTTTATCTTCCCTCCCCCCCCCCCCCCCCAATTGACTTTGGCGAGACTTTGTTAGAATCGGCCAAGTCAAGTTGAGGTCGGCGGGTATTATGTTTTACGTTCTGGTTCCGAGAATCATAGGGGTTGGCTACAAGGGTAGCTATGAACTGTCCTGGTCGGGCTCGTCCATTTCTGGTCGGCGCCCGAACTGGGGACTTTACTCAGGGGTCCGGGGACCACCAGAGTTGGCTGCAAAGGCAGCTATGAACTGTCCTGGTCGGGCTCGTCCATTTCTGGTCGGCGCCCAAGCTGGGGACTTGAATAAATTACACTTAAATTAAAGTTGGGATAAAAAATATCTCATATTTCTATTTTTTCTTCTTCTTCTTCTTTCTTTTTTTTTTTTTTTTTTTTTTTTTTTTTTAACAATGCTATTACATCGGTAAAGAAGAAAGATAAAAATTACTGAAAGAAGCGCTTCAGGTGATCAACATTCCAAGGGTGACTAAAGGCCCTGTCTTCCTGGTCGGCTAGCCGGTAAGT
This sequence comes from Ficus erecta, assembly GCA_008635985.1. NCBI lineage: Eukaryota > Viridiplantae > Streptophyta > Magnoliopsida > Rosales > Moraceae > Ficus > Ficus erecta. Next base: position 21,307 of record BKCH01002437.1, read on the forward strand.
GCCCGGCCTGATGACCTCCGTAATTCTGTCCGAACGAGCCTAGCCCAGGCTCTTGCACCAGCACTTTCTTGAGTACAAAGTCTCCTACCCGGAAGACCCGGGGTCGGAATCTTTTGTCATAGTATCGAGCAACGACCTGATTCCTTGCCGTTGTCCGGATAAGAGCCTGTTCTCGCTTTTCCTCGACCAGATCGAGCTCGGACAGCATCTGCTCTGCGTTGTCCTCCTTATTGTAGTATTCTACTCGGTGGCCCGGCAATCCGACCTCGGCCGGGATGACAGCCTCTACACCGAAGGCCATCACAAAAGGAGTTTCACCGGTTGCAGTCCGCTTTGTAGTTCGGTAAGCCCATAGTACCCAAGGCAGCTCGTCAATCCAGGCCCCTTTGTGCCGTTCTAGTTTCTTCTTCAAGTTCTCTTTGATAGTCTTGTTAGCGGCTTCGACCTGTCCGTTGCTTTGAGGGTGACCGGGGGAGAAATATACTTTGTTTATACCAAATTGCTCGCAGAGTGTAAGGAACTTTGGGTTGTCAAATTGTCTCCCGTTGTCGGTGACCACAGTGTGGGGGACCCCGAATCGACATGTGATGCTCTTCCACAAGAAACTCGTGCATTTCTCTTCGGTCTGACGTGCCAATGGTTCCACTTCGACCCACTTAGTAAGGTAGTCTATTGCCACGAGGCAGTACCGTAGTTGGGACCGAGTCATGGGCAGTGGTCCAATCAGGTCGAAGGCCCATTTTGCGAACGGCCAAGCACTCACAACCGAATTCAACCTCTCGGGGTGGGTCTTGATGATCTTGGCGAACTGTTGGCATTTCAGGCATTTCTGAGCAAAATCCATGGCATCCTTGCCCATGGTCGGCCAATAGTATCCTTGCTGGAGACACTTGAAGGCTAAGGCTCTTCCCCCCGAGTGGTTTCCGCACACACCACTATGTACTTCCTTCAGCAGGTACTCGGCTTCCCTTGGTCCGACGCATCGCTGATACGAAGCAGAGAATCCTCAGCGATATAACTTCTCACCGATAATGGTATATCGCGCTGAAGTGTTCTTGATCCTCCGGGTTTCTACTCGGCCCTCAGGCAACTCTCCGCGGGTGAGGTAACGGAGGATCGGATCCATCCAAATTGTTGTGTTCTCGGCGGTGAGGATCTCCTCTGCCCGGTCAATGCTCGGCTGGTCGAGCCGTTCAATGGGGAAAGAGACGAGACCTTCAATATTGCTGCCTGAGGCTAACCGGGCGAGGGCATCTGCCTCAAACATTCTCGGATCGAGGTACTCGAGACACAATGTAGCTTCTGAACTGGCCGAGCAGAGCCTGGACCCTCACCAAATATTTGGCCATTCTATCATCTTTCGCCTGATACTCTCCGGTTATCTGGTTGACAATAACCATCGAGTCGCTGTAAACTTCGATGTCTTGCACTCCGAGTTCCCGGGCCAATCCGAGACCTGCAATAATAGCCTCGTACTCCGCTTCATTGTTGGACGCTTTGAAGTTGAAGCGGAGTGCCTGGCTGGTCTTAACCTGGTCGGGACTAACGAGGGCCAACCCTGCACCCGAGCCCCCGGAGCTAGAGGATCCGTCAACGAAGAGTCTCCACCCCACGCCGTGTACATCCGAGCTGTTTCGTGGGGTCGCCGCATCCTTTTCCGAACACTGCGAGGATAATCCAGCAGTAAACTCGGCAACAAAATCAGCTAAGGCTTGTGCTTTAATCGCAGTGCGGGGAACATACTCTATATCAAATTCCCCGAGTTATATGGCCCATTTCGCAATCCGTCCCGATAATTCAGGGTTCTGAAGAACCTGCCGAAGGGGATAGCTGGTCGGAACACGAATAGGGTGTCCCTGGAAGTAGGGTAGCAACTTACGGGCTGAGGAGACCAGTGTGAGAGAAAGCTTTTCCAAGGGGGTATATCTTTCTTCCGCCCCTTGAAACGCTTTGCTGCTATAGTAAACGGGTCGCTGGATCTTCTCGTCTTCTCGGATTAGCACAGAGCTGACAGCTTTATCGGAGACCGCCAGGTAGACGAACAGCACCTCCCCGGGGAACAGTTTTGATAACAAGGGAGGGCTGGCCAGGTATTCTTTCAGGCCCTCGAAAGCCTCACCACACTTGTCGTCTCAATTGATTTTTCCTTTGCCCTTGAGCGCTTGGAAAAATGGGGAGCATTTGTCGGTGGATCGAGAGACGAACCGGGAAAGGGCCGCAATCATCCCAGTCAATCGTTGAACTTCCTTGGTCGTCTGTGGAGGTTGTAGGTCCATCACCGCTTGAGCTTTGACGGGGTTGAGCTCAATCCCGCGGTGGTTTACCATGAAACCTAAAAATTTTCCTGACTCTACACCGAACGCGCACTTAGCCGGGTTAAGCTTCATTCTGTACTGCCGCAGAATATCGAAACTGTCACGGAGGTCTTGGACGTGGTCGGCTGCTCGTCTGCTTTTTACAAGCATATCGTCCACGTACACCTCCATGGTTTTCCCAATGAGTGGAGCGAACATCTTGTTCATTAGGCGCTGGTAGGTTGCTTCGGCATTCTTAAGACCAAACGGCATAACCTGGTAGCAATACAGGCCCTGATCGGTTGTGAACGCCGTTTTGGCCTGGTCGGGTTTGCTAAGGGGTATCTGGTTGTACCCCGAGTAGGCATCCATGAAACTTAGCAGCTCGTGTCCCACGGTGGCATCAACGAGCTGGTCTATTCGGGGAAGGGGGAAGCAATCCTTCAGACACGCTTTGTTGAGGTCCGTGTAGTCGATGCAGACTCGTAATTTCCCGTTAGATTTCTTGACTAGGACCACATTTTCCAACCACTCCGGGTAGGAAATTTCACGGATGAACCCGGCCACAAAGAGCTTCTTTACCTCTTGGTTGATAGCCTCATATCTTTCCGGGTTGAAGGCACTTCTCTTCTGGATCACTGGCTTGTGCCTCAGGTTGACGTTAAGCTGGTGACTTATGACTGTCGGGTCAATCCCGGGCATGTCCTTGTGGGACCAGGCGAAAACGTCCATGTGTTCTCAGAGGCACCGCTGTATGTCTTCACGGCTGGTCGGATCAAGCCTCGCTCCGAGCAGCACGCTTCTCTCTAGATGCTCAGGATCTAGCTGGTAGGGAACCAGCTCCTCCGCGGGGTACGCTCGGACTTCCTCTTCTGGTATACGAGGATGCAGGTCACTGAATCCCTTAACCTCTTCACTCGGAACTTCCACTTGGTCGATCCGAAAGATGGTAGCGACAATTACCAGGGCAGCAATCTTCCGATCCACTCTGTTCACTGCCTCTACGTAGCACTTCCGCCCCCCTTCCTGGCTTCCCCGGAAGACTCCGACCCCGCCATCGACGGGGAACTTCATAGCCAAGTGGTAGGTGGAGACCACTGCCTTTATCGCATTGAAAGTCGGTCTTCCTAGGATGACGTTGTAAGCGGATGGGCGGTCGACGACGATGAACTCTACCATCCTGGTCACCCTCTCTGAGCCGTCTCCGATTGTAACGGGGAGACTGACCGTACAAGCTGCGTGCACACATTCCCCGGCGAACCCATATAGGGGCGTTTGGACAGGCGTCAGTACGGCGCCCTCGATCTTTAGTCTTGAGAAAGCGTCCCAAAACAGAACGTCTGCCGAGCTTCTGTTGTCGATGAGGACGCGTCGGATGACGTCAGCTACTCGGATTTCACCGATCAGAGCGTCATTGTGTGGGTACAGCAGCCGGTCAGCTTCCTCATCTGTGAAAGTAATCGGGGTGCTGCTCTGGCGGCATATTTTGGAGACATGCTCGGCCATGTTAATGTACTCCCCACGTGCAAATCGCCTAGCCTTGCGGGCGTAACTCCTCCGGCTACTAGCGGTGTCTCCAGTCGCAGTCCCACCAAAAATGGTGTGGACTATGTGCTCCGGTCCGGGCCCGTACGGTCCATCATCTGGTCCCTGGGAACGCCGGGTACCTGGGGCTGATCGGTTACTCGGCTTAGCCGGCGTGATTATTCTCTCCACGAATTCCCGTAGGTGGCCATCGCGAATTAGCGCCTCTATTTGGTCTCGAAGCTGAATGCAGTCCTTCGTCTCGTGGCCCACGTCCTTGTGGAAGTGGCAGTATTTGTTTGGATTTCTCCGCGCCCGATCCGTTTGAATGGGCCGCGGGTCTCGGAGCAGTCCTTTATCAGATACATGGTATAGGACGTTCTTGATCGTCGTGACCAGCGGGGTATACTGTTAGAACTTCCCCGCTGGTGTCTTCGGACCAGGTTTGGCTTCCTCCCGGCTACTCGTAGCGGGAGCTTTCCCCTTGTCTGACTGACTTCTGTCCGACTTCCTTCCGCGAAGCCGGGTTTGTACTTGGGCTTCCAACCCTCGTCCTCTAACGTACTCATCTGCCTCGGCATGCCTCCTGGCGATCCCCCTCAGCTGGGCAAATGTAGGTGGCCTGTCGTAGGCGAGCATCCAGACAAGACGAGGATCCTGGATCCCCTAACGGAAAGCTTGGATGAGGGTCTCATCTGTACAGGGTTTCGCTTGCACAATGGCTTTATCAAAGCGCTCTAGGTATGCTTTCAGCGTTTCGCCTTCACCTTGCTTTATGCTGAAGAGGTGGGAGGCCCCTAGCTTTCTGGCTTTCGACCCCATGAAGGCAGCTAAAAAGGAATCCGCTAACTGCTGAAAGCTGCTAATCGATCTAGGAGCAAGCCTTCTATACCATTGCCGAACGGCTCCAGTCAAGGTCAGGCAGAACGATTTGCAGAAGGCAGCCTCATTGGCGCTCTGGATTTGCATGTACGCTCTGTAGTTCTCCAGGTGTTCGTCCGCATCTGACGAACCGTCATAGGACGCCATAGTCGGCATCTTAAAACCGGGTTGGGTACGGCGCGGACATGATTGCCGGGGAGAAGGGTGGTTCGGCTGCTCCGAATTGGTCTAGGCCATACTGCTGACCAACGAGCTGATCTAACTGCCGCTGGAGGTGATCTAACCTGCTCCGGCTGTGACTTCCCTCCTCTGGCCTGTCCACATATCGTTCTCGACCAAGACGCCGATAAATCGCTGGTCTCCCGAGCCTGTCAAAGACTGAGGTCACCCCTCCGCGAACTTTCGGGTTTTCCTCTGGTTGGTCGGCCTGGTAATCCTGGTCGTCTACTCGAGCACCAGCCTGGTTGATCGCTTGAGAGTCGACAGCGTCTGACTGCGCCATGCCGGTACGGCGACTTCTTGAACGCTCTCGACCCGACTCCTCCCCTAGTTGCTCTCTCTCTTGACCCCTGCGTTGTGATCGATGACTCCTATTGTGAGTGGGGGAGAGGTCCATCCGTCTACTCGCCGACCTTGGCAGTCTACTCGGCGTTGATTTGGCGGCTTCGGGCTGTTGTTCGGGGAGTTGGATGACGTTCGCAACCCCACGTGCATCCACCAACGACCTGACCAGCTCGGTTAGGTCTCTGACATTCTCGGTGAGGATCTTCGTCTGGGTCGGTCGACGTTGTCGGCCTCCCCTCCCACGTGGTGGTCGGCGGGAGTCTCGCGAACTGGTGCCAGCGGGGTTCTCTTCACGGATCTCTTGCTCGCCGTGTTCATCCATTATGCGAAGCCGAGCACTTGGAAGTACAAGTCTAGGTTGTGATTGCTGAAAAGGCGCATGACCCTCATTCTAGTGCCAAAATGTTGATGTCGAAAACGTCTCTGACAGCAACACCCAATGCGGTCGGGTGGTCCGATCAAGTCCGGCCGGTCACTCCGTCGTCGTCACCTGCAAAATGAAAGCACCTCGGGCTCAGGGGGACACCGGTGTGGTGTCTGCCGGGGGCACTCCGATGCTTAAGTCAGTTCGGGAGTTGATGAGCAGCAGGAGAGGCAGTGCTTTGACAAGACAGGAATGAGCTTACCTGAATTTGTGGTTTTTTCCCCTATTTATAGGTGCCCTTTTCGGACTCGGGTACTCGGGGCGACCCGTCCGGATCGGCTACTTGGTAACCCGAGTGGGCGACATGGCTCTAGACCTGCAGACGTGTCAGCCAGGGGCAGCGCCACGCGTCCAGCCTATGGGCGGTAGGGCGACTGCTGTCGGTGCCTGCGGGGACAATCCCTGCAAGGGCAGGTGGCGGCGATGTGACGTGCTGTAGGGGTGAGCAGGCGGCGTCTGCCGCCGATGGGACTTGTGTCAGGAGTGGTGTGACAGGTGGAGTACGGGCTCCGAGGGCCCTTGGCCCCTGGAATGCACTGGTGTGGGGCTCGTCTGGTATTCTAGTCGGTTGGTCGTCCTATATGGGTAGACGGAATACTTCGACAAGACGGTGACGTCCGAGCATCGGTTAATCAAATTAGTGAACGGATTATGGTCGGAACTGGTCGGATTACCTTTGTCCGATCAGGGCTCTGGAGCCAAATATGAAGTCAGGTGACAGGATCACGTGCGTTGTGGTCGGAGCAGAAATTGGTATCAACAGCTGCCGGAGGTGTTTTCGGTATCAACAGTTATCGTTAAGAAGGCCTGACATAAATGAAATTTTCACGCATTATATTTTTCATAAGATTCAAATCACCCTCTAAATATTTTGACAAAGGTTGTCACTAATAAACTTATCCAATGATTATGACAGAGGAAAAAAGAAAAAGGAAGATAAATTTAATCTCTTTTGTATTATACATTCATTTATTTTATTTCCTCTGGCTTATATATATAGATAGTTGGAAGGATATCAACTTTTAGTAAATAAAAAAAAAAATTTCATGTGAGGGAACTTAGAACTTATCATTAATTAGGGAGGAATAAGAATAGGAAACAATTCCTTTGAGGAAAAAAAAAAAAAAAAAAAATCCCTCATCAATAAAGAAAGTAGAGAAGAGAACATTCTGAAGATCATGAATTGGAAAGAGAAACGGGACGGAAAGAAAATTAATTAATTACGAAATTCAAGGACTTCAAAATGCATGTATTTAATGAAATGATAATAATTAGTAGGAATGCAAAGAATTAAATTCTCTTCTCTAATTTTGGTGTTCACGAAAATTACTTAAGAAAGAAAACAAAAGAAAATAATGTTGATCACTAGTAGTTATTTATTGACCATTACTAAAATGACCGTACAGTTATTTTTACTTAACGAATTGTCAAATATGCATATAGAGATTGACAACTTCGGAAAGAATACCAAGAACAAGAACATAATGCCGATCAATGTTCCTAGCTAGTTAACTTCTCCTAAAATAATAACAACTTTAATATTTAATTCCTGGCCTCAGACATACTGTAACAGTGGATGTAAGTAAGTACGTACAAGAATTACAATTTTGTTCAGTTTTACTCCATTTTGTGCAACTGGGTAAATGTCAGAGTTTAAGGGACTTTAAGGGAAATTAACAAGGAAAAGACGGAAAAAGAAAATGGGTTTCCGTATCATAGAATTTTATTGGAAATGCATGTTTTTGACCGACTGATTTTTAAATCGCCATAAAGAGAATATATTAAATTTCTAATATAGTTCATATGATGGTTGAAAACTACAACTTATCGATTATGTATCTTTTAATTAGCTTATGTCCTAGAAATCTCCAAAGAACACAAAATGCAGAACATAAGAAAAAGCAAATTAAACGTTACAGTTACGATTGTTATTCTTCCACCTAGTAAACGACAACACAAGTTACAAAACGTATGTATATCGGCTTTGTATACAATTCAGGAATATTTAATGCCCAGTTGGGTGATATATATATATATATACACACACATATATATATATATATTAGGGAAATGCACGTGCACCATATACGATCATACACTTTCTTTTGGGTAACCATGGCGATTACACATTATCAAAATGTTTGTTTCAGTATTTTTTTCAACATTTGCAAACTTTGTAAAAATACGAACGGGAAAGTACATTACGCATATGTTCTTGCAGTGTGACTATATTACTCAGCTTTTATGAGGTTTTGTTTCGGAGATTCTTCAACGATGGTTGGCCTTTGATGTTGATTTCAAGATTTTTCTGATGACTGGTCTGAAAGAAAATTTTAGTTTGTAGGTTAGTTCTACCTAGCTGGAAAACTTTTTAATTTAATTTAATTTATTTATTTTATTTATTTTTGGCAGTCTGTTGGTTCATTTGGCATGCTATAATCAAGAAACATTTGAAGAAAAGTTCATTTCTTTTCACGATCAAAGCTTTCGTGTGGCGTCTATTAAGGGAACTAAACTTGCAACAAGATCTTTTGGTTTTTGAGAAGTTTTGGGGTCTTTGGGAAACCCTCCTGTGCTCCTCATAGCTATGGTTCATTGGCTTCCTCTTCCTCCTGGTTTTCGGCAAATAATCCTCTTCTTCCTAGCTATAGTTGGATCAAAGTAAACACTGATGGTGCAACTCGAGGAGCTCCGGGCTTTGTTAGTTGTGGCGGCATTTTTTGTACTTGTAGAAGCTTTGTAAAAGATTTTTTTTTAATTTTTTTTACGGCGATCGGTGTTTCTTTTACTTTTGAGACAAAACTGATCTAGACTTCATGATTGCTATCGAAAAAGCATTTGAGTTCTTCTGGCTTAATTTATGGAATGTGAGTGATTCTATTTACGTGATTGAGCTCTTTAATGTTGAATTAGATCAATTACTTTGAAAGCTTTAGAATGGATGAGATGTTAAGATCTCTTATATTTTACACGAAGACAATTATGGAGCAAATAAATTGAATTTTTTAGAATTTCATGATCTATCATCTATTTTTTATTATACATTTTGATGAGTAACAAAGTTTTAACTTGCGTTTGGTTCGCTGGTTGGTGATAAAAATTTTAAATTAGAGTTGGTTGACTTTTCAAAAATTAATTATAAATTTTGTTGACTTTTTAAAAAAAGATAAAAATTGATATGAAAAAATATAATTTAATTATAGTTAAATTTGAATGCAAAACAAAACGGATGAGTAACAAAGTTTTAGTCTCTGTCGTTCAACACTCAAAAAAAAAAGAAAAAAGTTTCAGTCTCTCGTGGAGAGCACGAGCGTACAGGAGGCGCGTAGAAAGTGAGAAAAAGGTGCAAAGTGATATATTGCTGGAGAACATTCTCATTGAAAAAAAAAAAAAAAAAAAAAAAAAAAAAAAAAAAAACCCTGACTTCCCTTTTTATTGGAGATCATTATTTTTTGAGGTGTTTGGTGAATGAATTGAGTTTGAATTGAGTTAAAATTGATAAGTTTAAATAGTAATTTTTATTAATTTTTTAAAAAAGATAAAAACTTTTACAAAAAAAGATAAAAATCATGATGAAAAAAATACAGTGTAGTTTGAGTGGAATTTGTGTTCCAAATAAACCATTTATGTTCATTATTGATTAGGTTTTAGCATGTTGCATTATATTTAAAAAGAATGTTAATTATTTTATAGTTTTCAAGTTGGGTGTGTGAAAAGTATATTTTTGAGTTTTGAACATATTTTATCTTTAAAAGTAATTTAATTACAGTTAATTTAAGAATAACATAATTTACTAATTTGAGGTGTAGAAAAAGCAGATAAATGGGTGACAATAAACGTCCCCTTTTTTGTTTTATATTTTAAAAAGGAAAAGGTTCTTATTTAATGATTCAATCAAATCTCCAACCTTTTTTTTTATTTGCATGTAATTTTTTATTTTTTATTTTTTATTTTTTATTTTTTTAAGTTTTACTTACTTATTTTAATGTATTTAGTTATTTTGAATTTACATGATAGGTGGAATACGCTTTATATTATTTACTTTATAATTAGTGGTGCAAGTTCATAGTGATTGAGTCACTATTAAAAAAAAAAAAAAACCTATATTGGCTGATTCCATTTTCCAATACTCATATATACTCAAAAAAAATTAACCCAAAAAAAAAAAAATCACAACAGACAAAATTAAAGTAAATACACAAAAAGATTTAAGTCATTATCAAATTGAAGCAAAAATAAAACGTATTCACTAAAATAATTTCATGATATATAGACCACGTCAGCTGAAGACACTTTATTTATATTTGTTAATTTTTTATTTCTTTAATGGTTGTTTTTCTTTGAGAATAATATTTCACTTCTATACTTCGATAAATAGATGGATCCTTATAAACTTATATTTGTATTTATATCGTTCATTTAATTACTAATTAGAATTTAGTTATCTTAATAATTTAGAAACATATTTTAATAAGTATCTCCATATGTTACTGTAATGAATTAACAATTATCATACTACTCCTATAATGTCTATATCAACTAGGAGAAGCAATCAAAAAGCTTTTAACTCAAGATAAGTCTTAAATATGGATTTGCTATTTTCTAATTGATTCTCATATAAACTTTTACTAATCAAATTTTTATTTTTTAAGTATGACGGAGAATGATATATCTTTTCTATGATTAATATGGAAAACTTTTTTCACCTCATTTCTTGCTCCAAGCTATTTAATTAGTCATGTACTTAGTTGTATTTTAACAACCTTTGGATAGAAATAGATATCTTATCCGTTGGAGTTTTTGTTTTTTTTTTTTCCATCATTGATTATATCTTTTAGATTCTTTTATATTTCTCTAAAAAAAAAAAAATCCATACCATCTACCCAACTAAGAACTTACGTTCACCAATTAAGTAAAATAATTAAAAGGTATAATATATAAGTATACTACATTTATTGTTTCATACATAGTAAAATATATACATATTTATATTAACATTAAAATGAGCTTTCGACGATATTTTGTCATTTTCTACTATATTTTTCAAGGAAATTGATGTTTCCGTAAAAAATCAACATTTAAATTTCATGAATATTCTGCAGAAAAGATACTACACCTCTGTCTACATATCGATACTTTCAAAATGAGGAAATTTCCGTAAAAATATTGATGGAAATGTCGATTTTTCAATCCTTGGGTACCGACCAATGTTATTTATCGGTATTACTTCTTTTTCTTAAGAGAATTTTTATCCTAGATTCCTCATTTTCTTTTTATTTTTATTCTCTTTTAATTTTTTTGAAAATTTCAATCAAATTTCAAAAAAAAAAAAAAAAAAAAAAACAACAACAAACAAAAAAAAAAATTGTCTCAAGGTACCAGATGACAGATCCTTCTCAAACCTTATAGCTAAAAAAGTAATAAATAATTTCACTAAAAAAAAAAAGAAATAAATAATAATAATAGCAGTAAAAACTCCCCAAACCCATGTCTTAGCAGTTAGCACATTAAAATAAAATAAAATAAAAATTTAACATCATACCCGCCAAAACCAGCTGTCGACGAATGCCCGTCAAAATAAGCGCGCTAAAAAGTTAATGGGATGATCTCTCTTATTCCCCACCTCCTCTCTCTCTCTCTTTCTCAAACTTTCTCTGATCATACTCGAAAAGGACAACCTGAATTGAACGGCCACCATTGATGCCATCGCCAAGTACGACCGGTGACAGTCGCACACAACACAAGCCCCATCTTTTCCAACTCATCGCACTTACCCCGTCGCCAGCTAATCATGGTCGTGGTCAGTTTTAGTGCCCCTTCGTCCTCCGTCGAAACAAATATCAGTAAGTACCAAAATTTACAAATTTCCGTTTGGTCTTGTTCGGAGAAACCGTGCAAGAATATCTGTATAGGATGAAATTTGTTTAATTTTTTTTTCTTGCGTTGGATTAATCTCTTTTGCCTTTTAGTTTCCTAAAAGTCGGATGAATTTGTTGTTGCGAGGAGAAGACTTGTGTTTTGGCGACAAGATTTGATCAGCTCCTCAGGAAAGAGATGAGTACCACGTCGATCCTATTGATATATTGGCTCCTTTGGAGAGGACTGGATTATGGATTCTATTGATATTCGCTCTTCGTCTCTGTAAAATTCTTTTTGATGTGAGTTGGAAACTTTGGCATGTTGAAAGCAGATAATGTACTTAATTTGGTTTTTTGGTCTCTTCATGGTTGGCCACCAATGCTTATTGGAAACATACTTTATCATCAGTTTCTTCACCAAAGCTTTTCACATGTAAGAAGAAATTTGTGTTCTTGTGTTAAGATAATGCTTAGTATAGATGCCGGTGTTTGCTTCATGATTTTCCCTATAGCTTTTCTCGTGCACGGGAGGAAAATATATATATATATATATATATATCCTCATAAACCTCCCTTTTAGATGTTACAAGGTACGCCCTCGCTGTTCATGCCAAGTTGACTCATTAACTTATATAATCTGAAAAGTTGATTTTTTTTTTTTCCCTTCTTTTTCTCTCCAACAATTTGAGGGAATATTATTGAACCATTTAATTTTTTTATGAATATCACGTAGTTTGTGGTTGAGTATTCAGACACTTTTAGAGGCTGCTCATCTCATTGGCCTGCTAAAAATATATGCAAAAGTCATCCTGCAGAGCTTTGGTCTTCAACATCTCTTCTACTTTTCTGTGTCTTGATATGCATTTGGACAGGTTGACAAAGATTAGTGACTGCCGAAAGATTAAATCTTTTTTCAATATTCAAATGTTCCGTGCTACTTATGTTGATTGACTCTTTGCTGATCCTAGGACACCTTGTGATTTTCCATGAATGTGCAGTTTAAGATGGGATGCCATTCGTTTACATTTACCTGAAAAAATAAGAACTTGCATAATCACCAACTTGGATGCAGGTGCCAGGTATTATTATCATTATTGTCGTCTATGGATCAAATGCATTTAAAGCCTTTATTTTGATTATTTGTGAGGTTTCTGTCAGTAAAAAGTAATACGGGTCACCTATAGAAGTTAATGAATTAAAGATATATTTTGTAGACTTAATGAATCGGATATATTTGAATTATTACACGTTCTGAGTTCACTATTAATCCATTTTCCAGAACAACACAAAGCCTTCTTACTGAACATATCATGCCTTGCCCACAAGGTTTAGGATCCTCTCATGAGAGATCGAATATCAAAAGTGTAAGATTCTCGTACCTCTGAAATAATTTTCTATTTTAAACATTTGATTAAAAGCTAAGAGTTTGATCTATGACAGCTTTTTTTATCTTTTGCTTTGGTCTTCTTATTGAGGTGGATCTTTTCTTTTTATCTAATAATTGGTGAAGGGACACAGCATTTTGGTCTAATAATTAATTCTAAGGGAATGCATGGGATAGTTAAATGTTCTTTGTCCGTCTTGTCTTTTGAGTCTTGGAATGTTACATGTTTGTTGGAACTTCAAACATGATTAAAAGATCTCCTTAGCTGTATGCATGCCCTAATGTGAATGTTGGAGACGACTAAGATGTTTCCAAAGTTCACCAAGAGAAAACAAAAAAGTACAGAAATACAATCACATATCATTAATTTCGTCCTCTTTTATTAGATTCAATCTTATTTGTTTCTTATTCTTCTAAATTTCATAGAATCTTTTGCTAGATATTGTACCTTTCAGTATTAAGCTCATTGCTTGAGTAATTATTTAAAAATTACCAAACATCTTTTGATTGGATTTGAAATGATTAATTAAAACTTTTTTTTTTGGGGTTCATTTTGCATTGATTTTTTTGAAGCTCGCTATTATTTAGTTTAGATAGGTTGATTTTTGAAACTCTGCTTATGTATGAATAAATATATGAATTGTGTAGGAACTGGGACACCATAGAACTTTAGCACATTTTTCTCTTCTAACTAGAATTTGATTAATGGCTTATGTTCAATTTACATATCCTATATTTATATATTAACATTAAATATTTCAGTTGTACTAATAGTTAATTTATTCTAAAAAAATTTTAAAAAATAAGACAGGGTCTCAGACGAGAAAACTTTCATCGGTGAAAGCTTGAGAACTTCGGTAGGTGTTCCAAACTTCTTCGTTTGATTGCACTTCGCCAAGTAAATGTGCTCATTGGGTTTTCCGTCCAATGGAAAATCTACATTACTCGTTGGCAATTGGTTTTGCCGGTATGGAAACATCAATGTGTTGCTTGTGATGAGGTTTTAATTGAGGATAATCTTCCTTAGAAAAATTATAGCCGTCCCCGACTAAAATTTTCACAGGATAACCATCATTTCTATTAGTTAGAATATATCTAGCTCTACTGTAGTTAGCATAGCTTTCTTAAAGTTTCTATCCTGCTATATGACTACAATACTTTCTCAAAATTTTCAAGAACTATTCAAAAAGTACTTTAGTTTCAAACGTGATTAAATATTAATTAATTTTAATGTTTTTACAATGTTTAATAAAAATTACCTTAGAAAAGCTACAATGTCATCGTGATATGTAACAGATTTTATGACATTTTGCTATGACATTTCAAAATAAAAAGCCATCCCACTAATCCATTAATGACCATTAAAGAAAAATGTTGTAAATCTTAGTTGGGAAAACAACTCTTTGAAAAGTTGAACGGGGATGTAATCAAGAGCATCATTTTTAAATTTTTTTTATATAAATATTGATTTTTAATCCTCATTAGTTATCTTTATTTAATTAGTTATTTAAGTTAACATTATCTTTTCTGGAAGGACAAATTTCACTATTTTCCTCCGAATTTTGGGCATTGTCACAAAATGTCCTTTGAATTTCAATTTGGAACATTTTTTCCCCTTGAATTGTGAAAAGTTTACAAATTTCCCCCTAAATTTAAATTTTTGACGAAAAATGCGCATGACACTTGCTGGAAGCATGGGTTGGCAGTATTAAGTGTGAAATTATGAAGATACCCTAATAATTAGGTTAAAAGAGTAAATATTTAGGGCTGACCTCTCTCTCATGGGTAGCTTTGTAACTTCACATTTAATAAGGGTAATGAATGCTACCAACAAATAACCACTTCATAATTTTACACTTATAATACCCCCAACTCATGCTTCCAACATGTGTTATATGCATTTTTTTGGTAAAACATTTAATTGAAGGGAGAATTCGTAAACGTTTTCACAGTTCAAGGGGAAAGAATGCTATATATTGAACTTCGAGGGTTATTTTATAATAACGTCTAAAGTTCGGGAGAAAAAAGTGAAATTTATGCTTTTAAGAATATATAATTGTTCTAAAACAAGTTCAAAAGTTTGCGACTATTGTTTTAGTCGCTGTAATTAGCATAAGATAATGTACCACATTTTGCCACTAACATTACTAAACATTTTAGTTGCTAAAATGATGAGACCTTTTGCCACCAAAAAATTGGTGGCCGACTGTTACTTCCTTGGACCAAAAAAGGGAATGTTTGTTCACCCGCCATTTATGGCCTATTGGCGCCAAGCTTTTTGCAACCAAAAATTAATTCGTCACAACAAATATGTTTTTTGTGACCAAATATTTAGTTGCAGAAAAACATGGTTGCAATGTGATGTCAAAGGCAACAAAAAAATTTTTGCGACTCAAATCTTGGTCGCAACAGGCTACTTTTGCAACAACATTTTTGGACTGAAACCCAATCCACAATCAATGAAACGTCCAACATCTGCATCGTCAGTCGGTGGAAGGTTTATACACTCGTCGGTGACAGGATTACACACAGCAACAGGGTTATTCTGCAATGGCTTAGACAAACAAAGCAATCCCCGGAAAGTGTTGGCGATCTTGTACTTGTGATCCTTTGGCTTCAAATTAAGGCAGTACGCCTCCTCTCCATGCCAATCCCGAGATCACCTTGGTTAACTTGATCAGCATTGCATAATGGAATCTTTAAATACTGCATTGAGATGAACGCGACATTTGTCGCCATGACTCTCTCAACATTTACAAATCCAGCACTTAAGATCGAAACCATGAGTGGTCTGCTCAGGCTCAACCAAGAAAAGCGTTCTGGAAAAAAAGTACTTTAGTTTCAAACGTGATAAAATATTAATTAATTTTAATGTTTTTACAATGTTTAATAAAAATTACCTTAGAAAATCTACAATATCATGTTAATATGTAATAGATTTTATGACATTTTGCTACGACATTTCAAAATAAAAAGTCATCCTACTGATCCATTAATGACCTTTAAAGAAAAATGTTGTAGATCTTAGTCGAGAAAACAACTCTTTGAAAAGTTGAACGGGGATGTAATCAAGAGCATCATTTTTCAAAATTATTTTTTCTTTTATAAATATTGATTTTTAATCCACATTAGTTATCTTTAATTAATTAGTTATTTAAGTTAACATTATCTTTTCTGAAATGATAAATTTCACTATTTTCTTCCAAATTTTGGGCCTTGTCACAAAATGTCCTTTGAATTTCAATTTGGAACATTTCCCCCTTAATTAAATTTTTGTTGTTGGAAGCATGAGTTGGCAGTATTAAGTGTGAAATTATAAAGATACCCTAAAAATAAGGTTAAAAGAGTAAATATTTAGGACTGACCTCTCTCTTATGGGTAGCTTCAAAACTTCACATTTAATATGGGTAACGAATGCTACCAACAAATAACCACTTCATAATTTCACACTTAATACCCCTCAACTCATGCTTCCAATGACTGTTACATGCATTTTTTTGGTAAAAAATTTAATTGAGGGGAGAAATTCGTAAACTTCTTCACAATTCAAGGTGAAAGAATGTTATATATTGAACTTCGAGGGGTATTTTATGACAAGGTCTAAAGTTCGGGAGAAAAATGTGAAATTTTTGCTTTCAAGATTATATAATTGTTCTAAAACAAGTTAAAAAGTTTTTTGCGACCATTGTTTTGGTCGCTGTAATTAGCATAAGATAATGTACCACATTCTACCACCAACATTACTAAACATTTTGGTTGCCAAAATGATGAGACCTTTTACGACCAAAATATTGGTGGCCGACTATTAGTTCCTTGGACCAAAAAAGGGAATGTTTGTTGACCCACCATTTTATTCTTATTGGCACCAAGCTTTTTGTGACGAAAAATTAATTGGTCGCAACAAATATGGTTTTTGCAACCAAATATTTAGTTGCAGAAAAACATGGTTGCAATGTGATGTCAAAGGCAACCAAAATTTTTTTCCGACTCAAATCTTGGTCGCAACAGGCTATCTTTTGCAACCAAAATTTTTGGACTGAAACCCAATCCACAATCAATGAAATGTCCAACATCTGCATCGTCAGTCGGTGGAAGGTTTATAAACTCGCCGGTGATAGGATTACACACAGCAACAGGGTTATTCTGCAATGGCTTAGACAAACAATGCAATCCCCAGAAAGTGTTCGCAATATTGTACTTGTGATCCTTTGGCTTCAAATTAAGGCAGTACCCCTCTTCTCAATGCCAATCCCGAGATCACCTTGGTTAACTTGATCAGCATTGCGTAATGGAATCTTTAAATACTGCATTGAGATCAACGCGACATTTGTCGCCATGACTCTCTCGACATTTACAAATCCAGCACTTAAGATCGAAACCATGAGTGGTCTGCTCAGGCTCAACCAAGAAAAGCGTTCTGGAAATCCAGTTTGAATCCGTCAACCGGACTAAAAATTGGGGATTCACTCGTTCAAAGTGAAACTTTGCAAACAGAGGGTCCGAGATTAGATCTTTCCATCTTACATACACTTTTGCAAAAGATTATGCTTTTCGTGGGGACTTTCAGCTGAACATGGAATAAGATTAAACTAGGAAGATCATTTATGGTGACACCGAGTCTTCGGAATTTCGCTTGTCATTTCCATGATTCAGAGTTTTCCTACTTCTTTTCACATCCATCTTCTATGATTCAAAGATTTGAATTAAGAAAAATTATCAACAAACCCTAATTATAGAAAAACTTGAAATGATCTTGAAATGCAAGGTTTATTGATTTTTTTATTGAAAGAAATCAATAAACCCTAATTAAAACAAAGATAAACAGATTAAGAACAAAGAGAGAAAAATTGAAATGCTAGGTTCTGTGCTGAATTGAAGAAGTAGTAGCAAGAGAGAATCGATTTACCTAAAAATCGCAACCTAATCGCAGAGAAAATTAAGATGAAAATCCACAAAAGAAAAAAAAAAAATCTCCTCAAAGTAATTTCATATATTTACATATAATTAATTTGTATACGTGTGTTACACGTGTTTTATATATCATAATAATTAATAATGTAGATTTTATAATTAATATAGGTTGAGAAAAACTCTCAAATGTTTTTAATTGAGTATGTATGTACATCTAAAAGTTCAACAGAGTAGTTTTAATTAAATATTTTTTTATTTCTTAAAAAAGTATCTCAGCTAATAGTGTCCCCCAAAAAAGAGAGAGAAAGAGAGAGAGAGATAGATGACCATTTATGTTGTTTTATGACAAACTTTGTTTTGATAGTGAAGCAAGATAATTTTTATTTCTAAATCATATAAGATCAAAAAATAATGATAACTTGATAAATAATAGTATTACAGTATATTAAAATCGATATGTTAGACAACATATCTAATAGAAAAATCGTTCAAAAAATAATCTAGAATAAATTATCAATCGCCAAAAATTCGTACAAATTAACAATCTAGAAGAAGGAGGGGGGGGGGGGGGGGGGGGGGGGGGAACAGTAAGGATATCTTAATAAAGCAATGATATTAAGGGGACATACTTCTTAAAAAAATAAATAACTAATAATTAATATAATTTGTAGTGGGTTATCTAAAAATAAGCAATTCTAAGCATCTCATAATCTCACGGAAGAGCAAAACAATAACTACCACATTTTTAGTAAGAAGATATCAAATTCTTCCTCCAATTCCACACACACACACACATGTTTTAAAGTCTTCCCTGTGCTTGTGTGTGTGAGAGAAATATATCAAACAAAGATGTTTGTGTCAGTGTATTTGTGCTTTAGATAGAGAAACTAATATTTATATATATATATATATATAGATTAATGCGTACCGATTACTTGAGAGATGGATTGTACGAAGAAGTCTGGTTACGTACAAACATAAGAATTTCACAAGCAAAAATTTGTTGCTTCCACAGTTGTTTTGAATGATTGATAACTGGACAACACAAAACAAATTTATAAAATGTTGTAAAAATGTTCAAGAGTTGCCTTGAACAGTTGCAAGCGAAACATGAATATTTTTTTTAATAAGAAACATGAATAGATTTTGAATGATTAAAACCTTTCATAAAATAGACACCATTTTTAGTGAGAAGTTCCAATAATACTACATGATATATCATAATAGAGCATTTAATTAGATAGTTACAACCATTTAAACTATTTTAAGCCTAACATATATATATAATTTTGTTTTAATTATAAAAAGTAGTTACGTGCTTTGCACGTTTAGTTTTATAATGTGATGCTTTTTTTTTTTTAATATTTATGTGCAAGAAAAGAAAACTGAATACATTAGATACAACAAATTAAATTTAATTAATTCATTTTTTAATTAATTCATTTTTAATGTTTTCTATATGTTAAAAATTACGTCAAGAAAATAGTATAGAAAATTTTTGCATTGAGATAATTAATTTAATGTTTCATAATAATCAATTTGACAAAATAATATATTGGAAGATTATAGTAAAAATATTTACGTAAGATACATATTTAAAACAACAATTTTGAAAATGACAAATTGGAATAGAAAAGCATTGAACACATTTTATAAAAATGTGATATTCTTAGGGATTTGGAAAATATGATTTTAGGCGAAAAAATACAAAATAAAAAAATTAGAAAGTATGATTGTAAAAAAATGTAAAATGAAAAAAAGAAAAAAGAAAAAGCGAGAAAGGTTAAAAAGGAAAAAAAAAAAAAAAAAAAAAGCATAAGTTTAATAAAGTATTAGAAGATTGTAATCAAAACATTTGTGGTTTTAGGGAGAAGGTAAAAATTTAAAAAATGAAAAAAAGAAAAAAGGGGGAATTTTTTTTAAAAGAGAGAAAGTGGAAATTTTTTTGTAAAATATTGTTTTAGAGAAAAAAGTTGAAAAATAAGAAGAAAATGAGCAAAAAATGTTGTCGGTCGGATTCAAGCCCACATCCTCTGACGAAGAGAGTAGTTTTCCATCAATTAGACAACAATAATCTTGCAAAAGAAGAAAGAAAAGACGACAACAAAGCCAAAGTTTTAAAAACAACAGCCCAAGGTAGACGTTTTGGATGACCTCAACGTGAATTAGTGCAAGTAAAACTTGTTCTTTTAATTCAGTTTAGGAAGAGAGAAAGGGAGTTTTGTTCCTGCTGGCGGGAAAACAAGGCGGGACTTTTTTTCTTAGGCTAATATTGGAGCCTTTTTTTGTTTCATTTTCGTTTATTTTTCATGTTATCTAAAACAAAATCTTCATTAATTACTAGATCTTTAAGCCTAATTTTTTTTGAAGAAAAAATCTGTAATTTCTAACATAGCATTGGATAGGTTTTTTTTTTTTAATCTGAAGTAACGCTCATTTTTTTTTTTTTTTTTCATGTTATTGATATAACACTATCATGTAATATTTGAATAAAATTACTAAGCCCCGATTTGGGGAAACATTTTGATTGAAATATTTATGATGGAAACAATTATGATAGAATAATTGGTCCAAATGGTCCCTGAATTTTTTTAAAGGTAACAATTTGGTCCTTATTTTTTTAATTTTGGCCGAGAAGATCCTAAACTGTCTAAATGTTGGCAATCTTAGTCATTTCCATCCAAATCCATTAAGTTTCTAACGGAATGAATCATGTGTAATACTATGCATGTGAGCTAATTTGAGAGGCTATTTTAGTAATTTAACCATAATTAGTTTAAGAAAAATTAAAAAAATACAAAAAAACTCATTTGTCTCTCTTCTAGTTTTAAGTTCGGATTCGTGTGTGTGTTTGCTCGTCCACCGGGGGGGGGGGGGGGGGGGGGGGGGGGGGGGGGGGGGTGGACGGGTGGGTGCGATGGAGTTTGTCGTGCGGCTAGGAGTGGTTTGGGGGAAGGGAGGACTAAGTTCAACGATGGAGAAGAGGGGGGTTGGTGTCACCGGAGACTGAGGCCGTCGTCGAAGATCGAGGGGGGGAGATGGAATTTTTGGGAGAATTTAGGGGAAAGAGAAAATTGAAGGGTAGTTTGGTCTTTTTACTGTGAAAATGATCATTTAAGTAAGATTCTGTTAAAAATTTAATAGTATTGGACAAAAAGGAATACGATTACCAACATTTAGAGAGTTTAGGGTCTTCTCGACCAAAATAAATAAAAAATAAATAAAAAGGGTGGCGGGGGAGGGGACCAAATCATCACCTTTAAAAGAATTTAAGGACCATTTAGGCCAATTACTCTTTAGGATAAAACATTTTAGATAGAAACATACATCCAGATGGCAAAATATCCGCCCCCTAACAGTTTGAATTTGACCTAAAAGTTGTAAATGATAACAATTTGTAACATTTTATACCATTTCAAATGGGACTTCCCAAATTGCTATTTGAAATCCCATTTGAAATGTTCGAAAATGGTAACATTTGAAATGTTAGAAATGGTTGAAACAAACAGAGCATATAATATTTCGCATATGAAGTTTATTTTCAATTCAAACTATCTATTAGCATAAACTGCACTAGCCTATAGTTTTCAATTATTTAAGCAAGAGATGTGATCGAAATTTTTATTACGTAATTAAATCAATTGATAATCTCCTGTTGCAAGTAAATCAGATCATTTTTTTTATAACACATATAATGACTATTTATAAGGATTTCTCTCCAATATTTTTTAGTTTATACATTTGTTTCTTCTTAGTTCTTACGGTTATGACGTTAATGTTTTGATTGGGAACGGGGACAAAAAATAAAAAGAAATAGAGAATAAAATATCTAGGTAAGGAAACTAATAATAATATAGGGGAAAAAAAAAAAAGAAATGAGAGAGGCTTTCTTTAATGTTATTATTATTATTTTTTGACTGAATAAGAAATTTTATTATCAAACTACTGAAGGGTAAGAGACAGACATCAGTAGAGGGACAAGCCCACATAACATACCCCGAAATAAGTGAACCGGCTAGCCACCGAACGGCTATGGAACCACCAACTGGACCTAAAGTCCACAAACTAACGGGACAACACGCATGTAATCAGCTCACTCGGGAAAAGCCAAAGAGATCCCCTATCCCAAACATGGAGGAAAACTCCTACAACGGGTGACGCAAACACAAGATCTGCCCACCAAACAACAGCCAGCCAAACAACGACTAAAACCCGATCAACAAAACCGAGATCAACACAAAAACCTACACGAGGGACCAGAGGGGAAACCTCCGCCCTCATTACAAAAAAACACAGAAAACAGACAAAAGAAAGAAGGGAACCATTGCAACCTCCAGCAAAGCCACACCCATCAACGCCGGAGCAACCATCGGCACGATCGGATCATCGTAGAAAGAAGGCCAGCAACAAGGAGGAAAAACCGGCTACATGTGAGGAACACACACCACCCACAGCGGATAATGTAGGCCCATACACCTACCCAACCCCCTCACCACCACCTCGCAACCCAGCTCTTGTGGTATCCACGAGCCCTCGCGATGGACACGCCCGGATCTGAGGACGACAAATGGCAACAAACTCTCCACGCTCGGCACCGAAACAGCCTTGACCCACCCCTCCAACAGCACGAGCATGGTGTCGGAGACCACGGCGAACTCCCCCGTGAGCGACGTAGGCCGGCATCCCAGCGAAAGGCCGAACCACCGGCCCTTGATCTCAAAAACCTCAATATCTCTCAAACCCTCTTTCTCTTCTTTCTCTCTCGTAAAAATTCCTCTCTTCTTTAATGTTATTAATAGAATAAAAAAAATCTAATCCAATACATTTTAATCATATACTCATACAAAATTAGAAGACAATGAGGGACTAAAATCAAAGTAATTATTTTACATACCACTTTTTTGTGTCAAACTTTGCTATCCTCTTTTCTTATCAAAGTTAAAAAGATTAAAATATTTATGTGTCTCATGATTGCAGACATAACCTAAAGATAATATCACACTGGACTGCACTTAAACATAAAAAATTGTACGTCGTTCCATGTCCAAAAGGCTTTTTCTTAATTACTTTGGAGGGCGGAATTGAACAGAGATTTGAAGATTCAAAAAAACAAAAACAAAAAACCAAAAAAACATAAAAACATAAAAAATAAAAAAACAATTTGAAGTGGGTGGCTTGTGCAAGAGGGGCTCCTCGGACAAATCATCTTCTTTGATATCATCTTTAGCAAAGGAGGAGTCTAGCTAGTTGTGACCATCAAATCCATGCTTGATAATTATGAAAAGGCACCTGGGCAAGTCATCAACTTTCAGAAGCCGGCAGCTTTTTTAGTCCCGATGTGGACTTCTTTTTGTTTTTGTTTTCTTTTTGTTTGTTTTTTTTTTTTTTTTGGTTGTTTATTTTTTTTTTTGTTTGTTTTTTTGTTTGTTTTTTTAAATTTGCTATATCGGCCCAGAATCAAACTTTATACTTGTGGTTCCTAGCTAAGTCCCAAACTCCGCCCCTATTGGGCCAATCTGGTCGTTGAATGACAAGGTATGATTACTAATTTGTTGGGTCTTTTATATTGATGTGAACCATGATTCTTATTTGAGTCTTCCGTCGTTTGTGGGTTGAAATAAGAGGCTAATTCTCTTATTTTTAAGGATTAATTTCATTAATATCATATGTAGAAATTTTTATTATTAAAAATAACATCACTTTTTTTTCCTTTCATTACTATCACTTAATGTGGGGCCCGACATCATTTAATGTATATCAAATTACATGTTTATCCTCATCTCTTACCAGCTCAAATATACCTCTCCCTTGCATGGCCCAAATTTTTTTTTCAACAAACCAACATCTACAGTGTTTTAGAGAGAGAAAACTGAAATCTAGAGAGATAAATAGTTGCCACCCACTGGAATCTTTTTTTTTTTTTTTTTTTTTTTTTTTCACTTTTCCACCTAGCCCCCCACCCATTTTGAAACCCAAATCTTCATATAATAGAAAGAAACTTCTATCTAAAGAGAGAAACTTCCATTTAGAGAGAGAAACTCTCACCGTTAGAAAAAAAAAATTTTAACACTTCCATTTAACAAAAAAAAAAAAAAAAAACAAAATCTAATATTTTTGGTCTTTTTTGAGTAAAGGTCATTCCTGTTATGACCTATGTTTTAAAAAAAAATTTTAAAAAATATAACATTTTTGGTCATTTTTGAGTACAGATCATAACAGTTATGACCACCCGATCATAACGGTTATGACCACACAGTTATGACTACCCGGTCATAACAGTTATGACTACCCGGTCATAAATGTTATGACCACCCGGTCATAACGGTTATGACCACACTGTTATGACCACCCGGTCATAACAGGGTGGTCACAACTTTTATGACATGTACTAAACAATGATCAAAAATGTTAGATTTTTTTTAAAATTTTTTTTTAAACATAGGTCATAACTATTATGACCAAGTAGTCGTAACAGGAATGACCTTTACTCAAAAATGGCCAAAAATATTAGATTTAAAAAAAAAACTTTCGATGGAAGTTTCTCTCTCACTAAATGGAAGTTTCTCTCTTTAGATGGAAGTTTCTCTCTATTATATGAAGATTTGGGTTTCAAAATGGGTGGGGGGCTAGGTGGAAAAGTGAAAAAAAATAAGATTCTAGTGGGTGGCAACTCTTTCTCTCTCTAGATTTCAGTTTTCTCTCTCTAAAACACTGTAGATGTTGGTTTGTTGAAAAAAAAAAATTTTGGGCCATGCGAGGGAGAGGAATATTTGAGCTGGTAGGAGATGAGGGTAAACCCATAATTTGATATACATTAAATACTGCTGGGCCCCACATTAAGTGCTAGTAATGAAGGGAAAAAAAAGTGATACTATTTTTAATAATAAAATTTCTACAAGTGCTATTAATGAAATTAACCCTATTTTTAATGGTATCTATTAAGGCGAGAGTTTGGAAAAAAAATATTATGGAGAAGTAAATTGTTATCAATCGGGTAGAGAAAATCTTATAAAAAAAAATTGTTCAAGCTACTTTCACCTATATATTCTATAAAAATATCATCCACTTGGTGTGGTAATATTCAATCTCTTATCTCTAGTTTTTGGTGGGGGAGGAGATGTGATTAATAGAAAGATATATTGAATTAGATACGAAAAAATATATATATTTTGGCAAACTTTTCCACCCACTTTTTCTAAAACCACACAACAAATTAACTTTAGAATAAAAAAAAAAAAAAAAAAAAAAAAGAGACTTGTTTTACCCCCTTAATTAGTTTTCCCAAAAAATCCTAACAATTTTTTTTTTTTTCCTTTCGAGTCACTAATTAGCAAGTTGAGATTGATCAACATCTACTCTCCAATTTAAGGGGGAGTGTCGGAAACTTTAGAGTTGTTTGTTTTGATTTTGTTCTATTTGTTATTAAGCAATCTAAATAAAAATTTGTTTCGTTAGTTTAGGAAACAGATCCTAGCACAAATATAGGACTTAATAATCTAGCTGGATAGTTATGATCTGTAGGTTGTTAAATATCCAATATATTGATGTAATTCATTCTATTCTGATTCAATAAGTTTCTCTCAAAAAATTACATTGCAAAACAGTAAAAGAGCTCTGTTATTGAAGTAGTTTATAGGTTGATACAAGGAAAAAGGAAACTCATCAAACACCTTTGCTAATCGAAAACAATTTAGTCCATGATTTGCTGACACTGCAAATTTTCAACGCCCAAATATCTACGTAATGAAGGTCAGACGCATTGCATACAAAGAGATCACTTCCCAAGACTCCCATACTCAAATGCCTTGTTGGAAGCTTCAACTCAGACGGCAGCGGAACTGGCTCAAATATCTCCTCATCAAAGTTAAAAGAAACTATGAATTCTGAAACAACATGGTCTCTATGACAAAAACAATAGAAAGGTCCATTATGATACGTGGGGAATGCCAGCTTATATGTTGTGTGGGGAGCTTTAACGACACGACGCCATGAATCTGTACCAAGAGTGTACACCTCCGCAATTGTACCACCATACATTGGGAATGGACCGTCGTGCCTTGCAAGATCTTCACGGGACACCACTAGCGCATCACGAGTGAAAACTCTAATCACCTTGTGTTGATCAGTCCTTGGAATGAAACCCAATCCACAATCAATGAAACATCCGACATTTGCATCATAAGTCGGTGGAAGGTTTATAAACTCGTCGGTGACAACTATTCTGAGATGGCTCAGACAAACAAAGCAATCCCCGGCAAGTGTTAGCAATTTTGTACTTGTAATCCTTTGGCTGCAGATTAAGGCAAATACGCCTCCTCTCCATGCGGATCCCAAGATCATCTTGGTTAACTTGATCAGCGTTGCGTAATGAAATCTTTAATACTGCATCGAGTTCAATGCAACATTTGTTGCCATGAGTCTTTTGACATTCACAAATCCAACACTTTAGATCGGAACCACGGGTAGTATGCTCAGGCTCAACCAAGAAAAGTGTTCAGGAAATCCGGTTCGAATTCATCGACCGGACTAAAAATTGGGGATTATCTAGTCCAAAGTGAAACTTCCCAAACCGAGGGTCCGAGATCAGATCTTTCCATCTCTTTCATACACTTTTGCAAAAGATTATGCTTTTCGTGGGGAGTTTCAGCAGAATATGGAAGTAGATTAAACTAGGAAGATCATTTATGGAGAGACCAAATCTTTGTACGATTTCATCAGAATTTCACTTGTCATTTCCATGATTCAGAATTTTCCTATTTCTTTTCACATCCATTTCCTATGATTCAAAGATTTGAATGAAGAAAAAGTATCAAGAAAAAAATGCAGGAAAAAAATTGATAGAAATCAATAAACCCTGATAAAAACAAACATAAACAGATTAAGAACGAAGAGATAAAACTTGAAATGCAAGGTTCTGTGCTGAACTGAAGTAGTAGAAAGAGAGAATTGATTTACCTGAAAATCGCAACCAAATTGCAGAGAAAATTAAGATTAAAATCCACAAAATGGAAAAATATCTCCTCAAAGTAATTTCAAATTTTTATATATAAAGAGAGAAAGGGAGTTTTGTTCTTGCTGGCGGGAATAAAAGGCTGGACTTTTTTCTTAGGCTAATAATTGGAGCCTTTTTTGTTTAATTTTAGTTTATTTTTAGTGTTATCACTACTACAAAAAGTGGATTCCACGACGGCACTTCCACGACCGTTTTTAAAAAAACCGTCGTGGAAAATGCACAAAAACACGGAGCGGTTTTGAGTTTTCGAAAACCGTCGTGGAAGCTACGGCTTCCACGACGGTTTCTAAAAAAAAATTTTTTTTGACCTACCATGACGGTTTTTCCAAAAAACCGTAGTGGTAGGTCAAAAAAAAAATTTTCACCTACCACGACGGTTTTTGGAAAAAACTGTGATGGTAGTGATCTACCACGACAGTTTTTTGAAAAAACCGTCGTGGTAGGTCAAAATTTTTTTTTTTGAAATTTTCAACCTACCACGGCGGTTTTTCCAAAAACCGTCGTGGTAGGTTTGAATGCGGGAATTTTGAAAATTTTTGAAGTTGTTCAACTTTTTGAAGCGTATATTAAAACCCAAAAAAATACCATCTTTCCCACCCCATTACACTCCGAGCCTTTCTCACTCTCTAATACAAACTCTAACTCCAAACCCAAAGCCGTCTATATCCTCCCTCTATTTATCGCTCTCTGCTCCCTTTCTACATTCTCGCCGCCATTCCTCCCTCTCTCTCTAACTCCGAGCCTTTTTCCCTCTCCCTCTCGCCGCCATTCCTCCATCCCCTACATTCTCTCTACCACTTCGCCCGTACCCACGCTCGACAATCCGGTAAGTTGAAATGTATCTTGCTTGGGTAAGGCACGGATTTGGGAATTTTCTGTCCAAAATGTTAATTTTGTTGATTGTGGTTGTTGATTGTCAAATTTCCGTCCAAAATGTCAAAAATCCACAATGTTCCTTCCAAAATGTTGATTTGGTTGATTGTTGATTTGGGAATTTTCTGTAGAAAATTGTCCAAAATCCGTCCTTTTGGTGATTGTTGATTGTCGTTGTGATTTAGATTGTTTTAAAATTGATTGGGTAAGACACGGATATGGGAATTTTCCAGAAAAAAATGTTGATTTTGTAAGTTAAATTTTCCGGATTTGCCACCCATGGGAAACAAAATCAATTCGAAATTTTTTTTTTCGGCGGACTCTACCACGACGGTTTTTCCGAAAAACCGTCGTGAAAGGTAGACCTACCACGACGGTTTGCGTAGAACCGTCGTGGTATGTTCTTAAATGTCCACATTTAGGTCATATTTTTTACCTATTCCACGACGGGTAAAAAACCGTCGTGGAATCTGAAAAAATTCCACAACCTGGATTCCACGACGGTTAAAAAACCATCGTGAAAATATTACCACGATGGTTTTTAACCGTCGTGGTATCCACATTCTGTACTAGTGTATTTAAAAAAAAATCTTCATTAATTACTAGATCTTTAAGCCTAATTGATTTTTTTAAAGAAAAAATCTATAATTTCTAACATGGCACTGGATAATTTTTATTTTTTAATTTGAAGTAGCGCTCTATATTTTTTTTTTTTTTTCCGGTTATTCATATGACACTATCTTGTAATATTTGAATAAAATTACCAAGCCCCCAATTGGGGAAACATTTTGATGGAAATATTTATGATGGAAACATTTAGGATAAAATCGTTTTAGATGGACACATACATCCATATGGCAAAATATCCGCCCCCTAACGGTTAGAATTTTACCTAAAAGTTGTAAATTATAATAATTTGTAATATTTTATACCATTTTAAATGGGACTTACCAAACGGCTATTTAAAATGTTAGAAAATAAAAGCATTTGAAGTGTGGAAAATGGTTGAAACAAACAGAGCATATAATATTTTGCCTATGAAGTTTATTTTAAATTCAAAAGAAAATAAAAGGAAACTATCTATTAGCACTAACTGCACTAGCCTATAGTTTTCAATTATTCAAGCAAGAGATGTGATCGAAATTTTTATTACGTATTTAAATCAATTGATAATCTACTGTTGCGAGTAAATCAGATCATTTTTTTTTTCCTAATAACACATATAAAGAAAATGGACTTTTTATTAGGATTTCTCTCCAATATTTTTTTAGTTTATACAATTGTTTCTTTTTAGTTCTTACGGTTATGACATTAATGTTATTGTGATGCCTTAGAAATTCATAACCTTGATTTATAAACTATTATTATGGATTTTCTTTATTAATATACTTCTAATGAATTATTTTGATGAATATCAAATTTGAAGATCATGAATGATTGTATATGTATCATCATTGTGATGATGTCGATGATTTAATAATGTTGAATTTCTCTATTTAAATGAGAAATTTTAAATACATAAAAAATGAGTTGGACGACATATAAATTTATACAAAAATTTTATTATGTCGTTTTAGAGGGATATTGTTAATTTTTGGGAAGAACCCCGATTTTTATTAGTAGGTCAATTTAATGATCTTAGTATTTATTTTTGATCATATCAATAGTTAATTTTTGAGAGTATGATTGGGAAATTAATGTGTCACACAAATAGAAGATGAATGATTAGTATTTACTCTTAGGAAATCCAAAGGTGGAAGATTGATCAAGAATTGTGCTTGATTTGAAATCAATGGTGTAGATTTTATGTTAAGGGATCCTAGACAAATCAATGGCCAAGCTTTGAATGATAAGTGACCAATGAGAGTTTAAGGTGAGGATAGGTGTGATGGAAAATCTAATGGATGAGAATAAGGATGACAACTTTGGATCAATGGTGGAAAAATTGGAAGAAAGAAAAACAAAATAAAAATGAGAAAGCTAGAGGGATCTGGATTTTTGTGTCAAGAAGCAAGAAGAAATTTGAACAAATGAGAAAGAGAAGAAAGTGGTGCATGCATGCAACCTTATGTAAGAAATGGTATGGTTTATTTTGGCAAGTTGACCCAAAGAAGAGACAAGTGAAAGTGACCCCTTGACTCCACTTTGTTGAACAAAATTTTCACTCCAAATCCCTCCCAAAAGTGGCGGCAATGCTAGGGATGAATCAGCCAAAAATTTTCCATTTTAACCTCTCAAAATACAGCTCCCCTTAAGGTAAAAGTTCTGAAAATCACAAGTTAAGCTCAAAAACCCTAGCTCTCTAGCCACCACCAAGCTCAAAATAGAAAAAAGAACCACCAACACTATTCTCCATCTCCATCACCCCTCTAGCACTCTCCTCCCTCCATTTTCAAGCTCTAAGTCGTTACCAAGTTCGAAGAAGTGTGAAATTGAGTTAGAGGACGTTTTACTAGAGGTAAACCAGTGGTATTCTTTGTGTTTTAGTCATTTTTGGAGAACTAAAGCATGATGTTTAGTTATAATCTTAATGTTAGACTTCTTCTTACCCAGGAAAAAGTTTTGAGAAGAACTTTCGAGGTCCGAGATCTTAAAGGATCCACGGAGCATTTCGGTAAGATCTACAAATTTTGTTAAAGCTTGTAAGTGTTGTGGTAATATAGCATGCATTAGAAACTTTGGTATGAAAAATAAATTATATGATAAGATTCTACAGAGGATAAGCTTTATTTTAGGCTTTGGAATCCCTTGGTTTGCTTTTGTATGTCTAAAGTTATGTGCAGTTGAAATTGTGACACAAAACTAGTGAGAAAAAGAACCTCTGGGGTACAGCCTAGCCACGGATTTTTTGTTCTCCGAACCCTTTAGTATAAAAATTTTGGATTAAAAGTTATAGATCTAAAAACTAGATTCTTTAATCTTTCCAACAAGGTATCATATGCCTTGAACGGATAAATGTACAATTTTTGGTGAATTTTACAAATTTGGACTACGAACAAAAAGTCTTTGCTGAAACCCTGTACTTGCCACGGGTTTTGTATATTTTGAGTTAGTTAACCATAATGTTTTACAAAAATGTTCTTATCATACGAAATAGACACTATGAGCTTTCCAAAGACATATGTTTTGCCTTATTTGGACTTGTAAGTGAATTGTTATGATTTTTTTAAGCTTACCCATGAATCTATACTTGTGGTACAAACGTGGGACCAACAGTAACAAAACCTAAGTTTATGGTATGAAACGCTCAAGCACTAAAGGAAATAACTTTACCACTGTAAAGTAGACATCTCAAGCTTCCAAATGAGATATCATGTGTTTAAAACGGATATGTACATAAATTTTAATAAATTACAGAATATTGTATTGTAATCTGGTAAACTGAGATTTTACCATAAGACACTTAGGAAAACGTCCATATTAATATTTGAAATGCTTGAAATCTTAGAACGCAAATTATAAAGACGGAAACTAGATGTTTCAAGCTTTCCAACAAGTCATCTAGTGTCTAAAACGGGGATTATACTTAAATCCTACACCGATAAAACGATTAAACATTAAAATGTGACATAAGGGTAAGTCATAATATATGAACATATTTAGTTATAAAATGAGTTGGTATTAAGTGTATGATCAGATAATGTGAAAAACCCTAACTTTATAAAATTGAATCAAAAGTTTTAAATGTGCTAAGATAAAGTACACTAGAGGGTTACTGGGTATATACCAAGAGACTACCGTAACCCAACTAAATGATCATAACTAAGGGGGATTGGGCCTTACAAGTCCAATAATAGGTGGGAGGCATACACTTAGGTGACTCTTTGTCACCTTGATGGATTAATTAATAAAATAAATAATATACATAATCAAATGTAATTAATAAAGTAATTAATTATAAGAGTTAGTAGGTGATAATTAAGATTATTATGTTGGGTAACTACATACTTGTAATACATGATTAATTAAAGATTTATTAATCATTAATCGTTGATATAATCATCAAAATAATTATGGATGATTAACTAGAGATTAATCAAACATTAATTATTAGATTAATCAATTATTAATTATTAATATCAGAATTAATAATTAATAATTATTATATAAGAAAGAATATTTAAGTAACATAAATAAATTATTAACAATATAATTATTAATAAGTCAATTAAAATTATGTAATTTAATTATAATTACTCAATTAAATAAAGTAATAAATTAACTACTACCTAATTAATTAGTTAATTAATTAATTAATCAATTAAATTAAAAAATTAAATTAATTAATTAATAATAATTAGTAGAAATTTATTTTAACATTTAATAATTAATATGAATTAATTGTTAAGGTTAATTATGATATAAGTAAATTAAGTTTACTATAGTTTATAAAATAAATAAATGAATGAATAAAGTAATATAACTATGATTATATCTAATAATGAGATATTGTTAAATCAATACAACTTCTCAAATCTGCATAGTAAAAGATACAACTCCAGAAGTTTAAGCACGTAAGACCAGTAAGTACAAATCTCACCTACAGTATGGTACAAAATGTTTTGTTTGTTGATGCTCTACGTTTGCTATGACTTGACTTAATGATGTGATGAGTATAGGAGTAATACGTATTGCTTTGATTAAGTATTTGATGTGCATAATTTCTCTTGCACGGACATGATCGGCATACCTCATAGATATTTATGACATTTATGATAGATGCATAGTGACATATAAATCTACACATTCTCACAATTAATAAGAATGAGACAAATGAAAGATAGGATTAAGTGTCGTACCAACCTCCAATTAGTGAGAGGATATGATAAGAACGAAAGTTATAAGATATGACCTTAGAGGCTGTTGGAGGGTCGCTCCCCTAACTCCCCATTGGTTGCGCGCATATGGGTACGACATAGGGGCCCTTAAGTAGACAAGACATGTATATAATGAAGCATAAATGAACACACATGATCACATGCATTTTTAAACATTCTTGATGTTACGTGTGATGATATGATTTTATGAAAATATTTTTTGAGATATTGTTTGTACTTGCTGAGTGAAAGCTTATACGTGTGTGTTCGTGCTGTAGGTAACGCGGGTAAGCAGCCCGCTACTTAGATATTTCATGGATTGGTGAAGCTGTGCGGATGTGATAAAAGAAGAGAGTGGGATACCACAACGAATTTATAATTATGCATTTAGACTTCTTAAATTATTTTGTATCGACTATATTTATAACTATGTTTCTAATGTTTGGTACAACTAAACTAGAAAGAGTACTTTACGAGAAAAAGACTTTATACTACACTACTACAGAATGTGGATACCACGACGGAGCTTTCACGACCGTTATTTAAAAACCGTCGTGGATGATGAGAAAAAAACACGGAACAAAAAGCGGTCAACGAAAACCGTCGTGGAAGTCGAGACTTCCACGACGGGTGTTTAAAACCGTCGTGGAAGTATGAATTTCCACGACGGTACTATGAAACCGTCGTGTAAGTGTCAACTTCCACGACGGTTCCTTAGAACCGTCGTGGAAGTATCGCATATTACACGACGGTTAAATAAAACCGTCTTGGAAGTCAAGATTTACATGACGGTTTCCATGAAACCGTTGTGGAATCATCGTCCTTTTTCTTCAGACATATCAGAGTGAGTAGTCCTGTTTTTCCAACATCGATACATGTACCAGCTGCCGTGAATAAAAAATCAGCTCAGATCGCTCCTACAACAGTTCCATTCGCCGCTGTTAGACGCCACCCACCACCATCCACTGGTCGATCATCATTCTTGTAAGTCATGATGACACAAATTAACTCATCTTTTTGATGTTTTCCTCGATTGTATTAATTTTTTATTTACGAACCCAGAATATTAATTTTGTCCTGTATTTTTTGGATTGCTTTTGTTACGTTAAATACTGCAAAGTGTTTAATTCAGTGATCACAATCATTATATTTTTAGATCGATTGGTTTTTTTGTAGTTTGGATTTGTAGTTTTGATTTTTTAGTTAAATCCTAATCAATGTATTTTAAAATGACGATGTATTTTTATTTTGGATTTTTATGTTAAATAACCCGGGCCGGCTTTTTATTTGTATTATGTTTTTTGAATTTTTTAGTAAATATAATGTTGATTTAATTAATGCATTTGCCGAGGGTACGTATTTATATATAACGTAACTAATTATTAAATGCAAATGATATTCATGCATGCAATTTATAAATATGCACACCTTGACCTCGAGAACTTTGATTTATTGGTTTAGGATTTGCGCGCAAATCATGGATAGGAAATAGATGTGGTTTAATAGATTGACTAAAGCATAAGAAGATGGTGTTGAAGAATTTTTGTCATTTGTGAAATCTCATACACAAGACGATAAGATTCGGTGTCCGTGTCATGTTTGTGGTAATCATAGATCACATTCCATTGATGATGTTAGAGGGCATTTGCGCGCTTATGGGATTATTTGTTCTTACCAAATGTGGTATTTACATGGCGAAGATTTTGTCCATGTTAAGTATATATCGACTACTACTAAAGGTTAAGAGCCTATTGTTGAGGAAAACGTTGGTCATGATGATAATATGTACAATATGGTTAATGATTTGGAAGAAAACTTTGTGCACCGTCTGGAGTTATTTGAGGAAATGATTAATGAAGCCGAAACGCCCTTGTATGTCGGGTGTACAAAATATACAAAATTAGGGGCATTGGTTAAATTATGGAATATGAAAGCGTCGGGAGGGTGGACGAATTCTAGTTTCACGACTCTTTTAGCTTTTCTAAAAGATGTTTTACCGGAGGATAACAAAGTGCCATCAAGTATGTACGAGGCGAAGAAGACGTTGAGCACGTTGGGAATGGAATACGAGAAGATACATGCTTGTCCAAATGATTGCGTGCTTTACCGGAGAGAATATGAAGAGTTAGATGAATATCCGGTTTGTAATGAGTCAAGATGGAAGAAGGGCAAGGTGCCATCGAATGGTAGTAAAGGAGTGCCGGTGAAGGTTTTATGGTACATTCCACCCGCTCCACGTTTCCGTCGTTTATTCCGTAATGCACAGCATGCTAAGAGTTTGACATGGCATCATGATAAACGTGTTGACGATGGCAAGCTTAGGCATCCGGCCGACGCACCACAATGGAAGACCTTTGATGAGAATCATCCAGATTTTAGTGCAGAACCAAGGAATTTACGGCTCGGTTTGTCGACGGATGGAATGAACCTGCATAGTAACATGAGTAGTCGGCATAGTACCTGGCTAGTCATACTTGTCAACTACAATCTCCCTCCAGACATTTGCATAAAGCGGAAGTTCTTGATGTTGACATTATTGATCTCAGGCCCTCAACAACCGGGGAATGACATTGATGTTTACTTGACACCATTAATCGATGACCTAAAAAGGTTGTGGGATGATGGTTTACAAGTAAAAGATTCTTACCGTCAAGATACGTTCAATCTTCGCGCAATGTTGATTTGGTCAATTAACGACTTTCCTGCACTTGGCAACCTATCTGGTTATCCCGTGAAGAGTTCTATAGGATGCCCCGTTTGTATGAAGGAAACATCTTCCATCCGGT
Organism: Ficus erecta; assembly: GCA_008635985.1. Classification (NCBI taxonomy): domain Eukaryota; kingdom Viridiplantae; phylum Streptophyta; class Magnoliopsida; order Rosales; family Moraceae; genus Ficus; species Ficus erecta. The sequence continues at coordinate 56,637 of BKCH01002437.1, forward strand.
TGAAAAACGGTAGGAAAACCGTTTACCTTGGTCATAGGAGGTTCTTGCCGAAAAATCATCGATATCGCAAACAGAAGAAGGCTTTTGATGGCAAAACCGAAGAAAGAACCGCTCCTCAGATTTTGACTGGCGAGGATGTATTTGAGATGATTAAAGATGTGAAGGTAGTTTTGGGAAAGAGGAAACGTAAGGATCCAGTTGTCGATGGACCTTGGAAGAAGAAGTCAATCTTCTATGAACTTCCATATTGGAAGTCACTTTACGTTCGTCACTGCTTAGATGTTATGCATATTGAGAAGAACGTCTGTGAATCGATAGTGGGCACATTGCTTGACATTCCAAATAAGACTAAAGATAGTGAAAAGGCACGGTTGGACCTTCAAGAGATGAAGATTAGAACGAATTTGCTCCCCGAGAAAAGATCGAACGGCACTTACTTACCACCAGCAAAGCACACATTATCTAGACACGAAAAGAGAAAGCTTTGTGAGTGGCTTGCTTCCGTTAAAGTTCCAAGTGGGTACTCTTCCAACTTCAAAAGGTTAGTGTCGATGAAAGATTTGCGGCTCGTTGGAATGAAAACACATGACTGTCATATCTTGATGCAACAATTATTACCTCTTGCTTTGCGGGGAGTTTTAACAAAAGATGTGAGATTCTCAATTACGAAGTTATGCTCATTTTTCAATTCAATATGCTCCAAGGTAATTGATCCAATGATGCTAGATTCGCTACAATCAGAATTGGTTATGACATTGTGTCTACTTGAAAAGTGTTTACCACCAGCCTTTTTCAATATAATGATCCATCTATGTGTACACTTAGTTCGGGAGGTTAAGTTATGTGGCCCGGTGTATTTGAGGTGGATGTATCCTTTTGAAAGGTACATGAAGGTTTTGAAGGGATATGTGAAGAACCGAAATAGGCCGGAGGGTTGTATAGTGGAAAACTACATAGCCGAGGAATCAGTTGAATTTTGCTCCGAGTATTTGTCGAACGCGGACCCAATAGGATTGCCAACAACCGGGCTATTTACGTCGAAAGGACTATCCGCGGCCGTTCATTCATCAGTAAATCAAGATGAATGGGAAAAGGCTTGTTTGTATGTTTTGCACAATGCTAAGGAAATGGAGCCTTTCTTTCAGGTTCATATGGCGGAAATAAGAGCTGCGAATCCAAGAAAAGGAAGAAGTGAGAAGTGGATTCAAAATGAGCAGAATCGGACATTTCGGGAGTGGATAAGAAAATATTTGCATACGAAGCTTGGCGTTTCACAAGACGTAATGAAGCTATCCGAGGTCCGTCATCGATAGTCACAAGATATACATCGTACCTTGTCAATGGCAACTCCTTCTACACTCGGGACAGAGATGAGAAGCATCCCGTACAGAATAGTGGTATCACCCTACGGGCCGAGTCTATCCATATTTCCTCCGCAAAGGACAAAAATCCGATATATGGTTCCATGAATTACTACGGGTTCATTGAAGATATTTGAGAACTTGATTATTGCGGCTTGCGAATAGCACTCTTTAAATGCTAGTGGGCTGACAATAATTATGTTAAGGTTGATAGTGACGGCGTGACAGTAGTGGACTTTAAGCGCTTGGGATACAAAAATGATCCTTTAATCATGGCGTCACAAGCGATACAAGTATTTTATACAACGGATCCCGCAAATTTAGGGTTGTCTTTAGTTGTGCCAATGAAGTCAAGAATATTCCGGGATGGCCAAGAAGATATTGACGATTGCGCCGACATTCCATCATTTACAACGGGTTTGCCACCGGTGAAGGAGATTGATGATTTTGACGATGATGTTTTCACACTTACTTCGATTGGACGTCGAGTGAACACGTGTTGAGAATCCCAAAAAAAAAACAGAAAAAAAATAATTGACAAAATATTTTATTTTCTTAAGTTCGTTGTAAACATTTAGATAAGGTTTTTTTAATTACACACATTATATGGGAATTATTTATACATGCATATACGTTTGGAAGCAAATAAGAATCCAGAATGAATGATTGCACAACATACAGGTATGGGCACGTAGAGGGATTATGTTAAAAATTTGGAAAACGATTTTCGTAAATTTTCTACCTACGACGACGGTTAATGAAAAAAACCGTCGTGGTAAATCATATACCACGACGGTTTTCTTCACGACCGTCGTCGAATATCAAATATCACGACTGTTTTCTTCCAGAGCCGTCGTGTTAGATTTCGTGGAAATGGAAATCTACCACGACGGTCTTCATTGTTGACCGTAGTGGTAGATTGGCGGTGGGGGGGCCTACCACGACGGTCTTAAAAGACCATCGTGGTACACGCATCACCGCCAATTTACCACGAAGGTCTTCAAAGACCGTCGTGGTAGGCCCCCCACCGCCAATCTACCACGACGGTCTTCATTGGTCAACAATGAAGACCGTCGTGGTAGATTCCAGTGGTTTGCAATTTACCACGACAATCTTCGTATTAAACCGTCGTGGTATGGTACCATATCCATAAAATCTAACACGACGGCTTTTAAAGACCGTCGTCGTATAGTGTTTACCACGACGGTTTAAATTTGACCGTCGTGGTATAATACAAACCATGACGGTTTTTTTAAGACCGTCGTGGTATATATTTTAACGGCAATTTTTGAAATTTTCGAAAATTGTTCAACTATTTGCCGCTTTTAATAAAACCCAAAAAAAACCACATTTTCCCAAACATCATTCACTTTTGCAGTCTCTAATACACATGAACTTCCATACCCAGTATATTTCCTCCCCCCATTTTTCTCTCTTCGCTCCCTCCCTTTAAAATCTTCAAAAGCTCTCTGAACACTCAAACTCCGACGGCATCGTGCAGCACTCGAGCGGTTTCCTCCATTCTCTGACGCCATCCTCCACCAACGACGCTTGTTTTTGGACTTTCCCAACCTCTCTCGCCGACCACAACCCACTCTCTATTATCCGGTGAGTTGTATTAATGCATATTGCTTGGGTAATGCTAAAAATGTGGGTAATTTTGGTCTATGCACAATATTTTGTTGAGTGTGGTTGTTTATTGTGGTTGTCGAAATTGATTATATTCAAGGCCGAAATGGGCAAAAGCCAGAGAAAACCTTTACAATTTCTTGTTGATTGTGAAGGTAGTTTTGTATGATTTGAAATGGTTGGGTAAGGCTCGGATTTGTTAAGATTTTTTGATTCTGTTATTAGTTAATTGTTTATACATTACGTGTTTGATTAAAGGTAGTTTTGTGTGAAAATTAGTTGTAGATTGAATTAAATTGATAGGTAAGGCTCGGATTTGTGAATGTCGAAGATAAATTTCAATTTATTTGTTTGTGGTGATTGTTTGTAAACTACAGTTTCGATTAAATGCCACTGTCATACTCATGTCGGGTGTTTTGTTGTTTAGATTGATTTATAATGTCGAATGATCACGAGGAGGAAGTGTCAACCCAAACTTAGGTTGGAAAACCACGAAGAGAACCAACTCTTCAAGATTCAATGCCGATGAGGAGGGGACACGAAGAGCAACTCTCTTAAAAGAGTGCACGTTGTTAGGACGAGGGGAGAATGAATTAAAGTTTCGTTTGACTCAAAAGGCCAACCAATTGGCAAGGAAGGTGATGAACTACAGAGTTGGATTGGAGTGCTAGCTCGGGAGCACATTCCAATTTGGATTGCTGATTTTTAGAAGTGCTGATTTGGAACCGAGGAAAGAACGAGTGTGGTTGGAAGTTAAAACTTCATTCACGGTTGATGAATCGCACAAAAAGCAAGTATTGAAGTCCTGTGGGGAGTCGGCTAAATGTTTTAGATATGATCTTTACCAAGCCTTTGTTAGGGATCATATTGGTGAAGAAACCGTTTGGCACGTCTGGCTAAAGTGGTTAACAATTACCCAACCATCAGCCAGGACGATTGGGAAAGGTTTATTACCTATCGACGGACGGCAGATTTCAAGAGGCTATCCCAACAAGAAAGCGAGATAAGGAAAAGGCAAATACGGTTCTACCACAGGCCGAGACGGCTATAGGAAACATGATTAACAATCGTACGTTAATTAATTGGGAAAAAAGCTTAAAGTCTATTTAAATTTAATTTTTTTTACGTTTGTTATTTATGTTTACTAACTTTAATTACTAAATTGCAGTTCGAAGAGACGGGGGAGTATGCGGACCGCCATGTTATTTGGCGGGACACGCATCTCAACCCCGATGGAGAGTACAAGAATCCATCGGTTAAAATTATCGGCGAGAGCAATAGTAAGTCTACGGATCCTATTTTCGAATAAAAAGTAAGATTGTCTCCATTATGTTTACGGACTCAATAACGTATTGTGTAATTGTTATAGGACGAATTAACACAACAAGAGACCCAAGGAAGCTTCGAATTCGTGGGTACAGAAGATATTTTGACCAAGTCTTTGGGCATCTCGAGCATTCCGGTCGTCTTCATGGGCAATCAAATTTTGTCAAGCAAGCGCAATACTTCATGCCATGGGCGGAACAAGGGAGAATCCTGAAGTCGCCTTTATGAAACGACAGCTTGCTGCATTGGAAAGAACGGTGTAGGAACTTTATGCGAAGCACGGTATCAACCGTGTGAGACGATGTCCGAGGAGGCAGCCCCCACCTACCGTTGATCAGCACAACAGTTTCAAGGCTAGTTGCACCCTCAATAAGAAAGAAGCCGACGCGTCGGAACCGCAGTCCACGCCTAATGCAAGTAAGGAATAACAGTTTTTCCTTACTAATTTTATTAATGGTGGAGAAGTTTTGGTTTGCGATAGGCAGGGCATACATGGACTGTGTTCCAACCGACACAGTCCATGGGATTCCTTTGGGCGAGGGGAATATGCGAGTGACAATCAGTGTCCCAAAATTTACACGTTGCACTCCTTCCGGTTCTGACGCATGAAGCTACATATGTTGAAGAGGCTGTCGGGGGCTTTGTGCTTGGCCCAAAAAATTAGTCGTGCTTCAGAGTAGTTTAAGCCAGGCCAGTCGAGGTCCAAGTCAAGCTCCCGACCCAGAAGCAATGGGAAGGAAAAGAATAAAAAAGAGAGCCGGGAGGAAGAAACTACAGTCACAACCGACGGTACAACAGCAAACGGAAGAAGAAGTACCTACGTTTGACTTCAATGAATTCCCGAAGGAATGAGACCGCTGGCTTATTACGCACAAAGGTTCCTTGATGGACGGTATCCAAATTGCGTGGCCCACCACAACAACCCGATGAAATGCCCCATATATATTGGGTATGAAGATGTATTCCATTTCATAACCTTTAAAGAAATCAGTGCAAGTAGTATAATGGATTACATCAGGTAATTATTTTTTCCTTAAACAATACTTAATTATTGTTCCAATTAGCTTGAAAGATAGATATATATGTTGATTTTGCACACGTAACAAGTTTTGGTTAATGTTTTGCAGCTACTTATCGGATTGTTGTGCAAGAGCAGGATTGGATCAACGTTTCGAGTTTATTTCTCCATTCCTTGTCTCGCCAGTTCAACAGAATGTAGATCGCGTAGCCTACATTCGAGAGAGAGCCGACAATATCATCCGGATCATAACAAACGTACCAAGGGGACGGCTTCGTTCTCATGCCATAATACAAGCGGCCAACATTGGATACTGGCGTTGTTATTAATCCGTTGGGATGACTCCGTCCTCTATTTTAATCCTCTTGGAAACGATCCGGGTGAAGATTTTCAACAGCTAATAACCGTTGTATTCTCAAATTGATTATTTGACATTCCATAATTGTTGTGGCCCGATGATTTTGATATTTGTTAAAATTGTCTAGGGCACTAAACGATTGGAAATTGCTGGTGGGACGAGGAATAACAAAGCGACGCAACTGCAAGACGTTGATTCAGACTGCTCGATGCCCAGATACAGCAAGGAAATGTTCATGTGGCTATTTTGTATTGGGGGTTCATGCGAGAAATAACGTTGAACGTCGATGAACTTGCCTTACTGCAAAACAATACTTCTTATACTGAAGATGATTTGAATTTTGTTAGGCAAGAGTGGACTACATATGTCATGAGCTTCGTACAATCTTGAGGCAAAGTCTCTAATAGAATTTTTTTTATAGCAGCTATTCATTCTATATTGATTGTTGTACATTGTCACATTGTATTTGCCATATCAATTAATGTTATTAGTTTATTCTTTGCAAAAATTCTTTTTCATATCATGAATGAATGAACAGGAATGAATGAACAGGTATTCAATTGAATGAATGGATATTTTTTTTTGTATACGTTACAACCTACCACGACGGTTTTTACATAAACCGTCGTGGAAATCAATATACCACGACGGTTTCCAACAGAAACCGTCGTTGAAATTTATATACCACAAGTGTTTTCATCGGAACCGTCGTGTACGTCAAATACCACGACGGTTTTTTGTTATATCAGTTCCGTCGTGGTAAGCAAAATACCACGACGGTGGATTATAGAAACCGTCGTGGTATGGCAGAAATACCATGACGGTTTGTAGCTCCGTATCAGCCACCGTCGTGGTAAGGAGAACTACCACGACGGTGGATTTATAAACCGTCGTGGTAGGTAATATACCACGACGGTTTATAAACCATTGTCATCAACCGTCGTGGTAAGGTGAACTACAACGACGGTGGCCTATAGAACCCGTCGTGGTAAGCCTCCAACCACGACGGTTATAGGTACAAACCGTCGTGGTATCTTAATTACCACAATGATTCCAATAAAAACCGTCGTGGTAGATGCTGCTAAATATCAAATTTTGGCCCTATTTTTATCTATTCCACGACGGGTAAAAAACAGTCATGGAATCTGAAAAGTTTCCACGACTATGGAATCCACGACGGTTAGAAAACCGTCATGGAAATATTACCACGACAGTTAAAAACCGTCGTGGTATCGACATTTTGTAGTAGTGCTATTTCCTTTTAACTTACAATGAAGTTATAGTTTTTTAAATATTATCTAAATATGAATTTGAATATGATGTATATTATCTAGAGGTTTTCAATTTCCTTGGTTAAAAATTTTAGTAATTCTAACATTTATAGTACAAATATGATTTATAAAAAAATCTATATTTTTTAGAACCAAACATAAATAAGTGTTAAGACTAAATTAAATAAGAATAAGCAAACTAGTTAACGGTCAGAAAATTCGGGTCGTTACAGTTGGTATCAAAGCGGTTATCCTGTCATCCTACCTTACGTCGTTTCCACATCAGTTTCATGCATGTCCAAGTAAGTTAATAATTTTTTTTTCAATTAGTGGTTGTCATTGACCTTAATTTTAAAACTAGGCATCCCTATACTATCATCATGCCACCGATTAGAGGATCATCATCCGAAGACCACACTTCTTAGTGAGCTCGGTTGTCAAAATAACGGCTGCATTTTGGAGAGCCAGACCAGAGCACTACTATGAAGAAACTCATCCTGGAGATTGGCTACATCACATAGAGTCCTTATGCAGCTCGTGTGACATAACACGAGAAGCATGGTCGAGACTAGCAGTAATCCAGCTGAGGGGTGCTACTAGGCATTGGTGGGAATCTATTGGGTAAAACCTGAACCTCGTACGTTGAAGGGATTTTCGTTGCAACATTACGGAGTACTTTGTATGTCATTTCCTTTACAGAGAGAGGATGACTGAGTTGACGTATGCATAAGGACGTCGCTTCTTTGGTCAGGCGGTGAGATGGGCACCTGTACATGGTGAGAGCATGCAGGAGTACAAATGCCGATTCTAGGAGGATCTCCTTGTCGAGTGCCCTTACGAACTGCGCCAAGAGGACATATGTGAGTTGTTTTGATAGGGAGTTCACCACGAGATACGAGCACTTGTTTTACTTTCCTTGACCATATCCGGATTATGATCACTTATGTTCAGAGGTCATTCACGTCGATATGCACTTGAGAGCAGAGAGGGTAGATACTCCTCCAACAAAGGGATTGGAGAATGCAGAAGACACTAGCAGCCATGTTGAGGCACTAGCCCCGCACCAACCAGAAGCCATGGGAGACGATGATGGCCGTATTGATCCAGAAGAGGAGGACCCCACCGAGGTTTCACTGAAGGAGAAGATGACGAGACTGATGGTCCATGAGTATTGGTAAAAGATCGAGTGTAGCAGTTTACCATCAGATATGTTACCTACTGTTTGTGGATGTTTTTGTTGGAACCGTCATGTAATCCTTCTTTGTTTTTTTGAAATGCTGCCCGATTACACGACGGTTCATCAAAACCGTCATGTAATCCTTTGTTTACACGACGGTTTGACAAAACCGTCATGTAATCTTGTTTAAGACGACGGTTTCACAAAAATCGTCGTGTATTTTCCGTTGTCTAAGCCAACTTTTGTAGTAGTGGATGTTGAAGCTGGAACCTCAAATGTGGTGACAGGTCCAACTTTCTGTGGCCAACCAAGATGTACATATTTTATTTAATTCTGGAGCAACTCATTCCTTTGCATCACATACGTTTGCTAGGAAACTCACTCAATTTAGGGATAGAATCAATCAGACCTTTAGAACGGCCTTGCTTTCAGGACAACACTTTGTTGTCAAATTATTGGTTACATCATGTGCCAATAATTATTGCTGGTAGAGAACTGTTCGTCAATCTAGTTATTTTAGAAATGTTCGACTACGACATCATTTTAGGGATGGACTTTCTAGGAAAATACAATGCGAACATTGACTGTTGGGCATGTAAGTTGACATTCAAACCTGATGGAGCAGAAGAGTTTGAATATATCAACATTTCTAAGAAACAGTCAAGGGTGATGATTTCTGCCATGAGGGCGCGAAGGATGCTTTATAGCGGACGCATTGGATACCTAGCCAATATCATATATACGACGAAAGAAGAACAATCCAAACTGGAGGATGTGACAGTAGTCAGAAACTTTGTCGAGGTCTTCCCAGAAGACTTACCTGGAATACCTCCTGATCGTGAGATTTCATTTGAAATCGAAGTGATGCCCGACACAACACCCGATATCAAGGCTCCATACCGCATGGCCCCAGCCGAACTCAAGGAACTGCAGACGCAACTTCAAGAAAATTTTGGACAAAGGATTCATATGTCTGAGTTACTCACCTTGGGATGCACCTGTCTTATTCGTCAAGAAGAAGGACGGCAACGTTAAGGATGTGCACTGTGAGCTCAACAAGGCGACCATCAAGAATAAGTATCCTCTTCTAAGAATCGACGACCTCTTCGATTAGCTTAAAGGAGGATCAGTCTTCTTTAAGATCGACTTACGCTTGGGTTATCACCAATTAAAGATTAAAGAAAGCGATGTCCCAAAGTCAGCATTTCGTACACTTACGGTCACGATGAGTTTTAGTTATGCCTTTTAGATTGAAAAATGCACCTGTAGCTTTCATTGATTGATGAATCGAGTATTCAAGGAATATTTGGACAAGTTTATCATTGTGTTCATTGATGATATCTTGCTCTATTCAAAGACCCAAAAAGAGCATGAAGAGCATTTAGGGGATCGCTCTCCAAACTCTAAAGAACCACCAGCTTTATGCTAAATTCTCCAAGCATGAATTTTGGCTTGACCAGATTCAATTCCTTGGACATGTGATCTCCAAGGATGGAGTATCTGTCAAATTTGAATACTAATTTCCTCAGTTATCTAAATACGAATTTGAATATGATATTTATTATCTAGAGGTTTTCAATTTTCTCAGTTAAAAATTTTAGTAATTCTAACTTTTGTAGTACAAATATGATTTATAAAAAAAAAAATAAGTATTTTAGAACCAAACATAAATAAGTGTTAAGACTAAATTAAATAAGAATAAGCAAGCTAGTTAACGGTCTGAAAATCGGGTCGTTACAGTTATGCTTGGGAAGAGGGATAAAAAAAATAGAAAGAAATAGCAAATAAATATCTAGATAAGGAAACGAATAATAATAATCATAAAAAAGAAAAGAAATGAGAGAGGTTTTCTTTAATGTTATTAATAGAATAAAAAGAAAAGAAAAAAGAAGATATCTAATCTAATGCATTTTAATTATATACTCATATAAAATTAGAAGATAATGAGGGATTAAAATCAAAGTAATTATTTTACAATACCACGTTTTTTTGTGTCAAACTTTTCTACCCTCTTTTCTAATCAAAGTTAAAAAGATTAAATATTTACATGCCCCATAATTACAGGTACAGTTTAGAAGTAATATCACACCTGATTACACTATAAAAAATTATACGTGCCCCTTGTCTCCATAACTTTTTGTTCTATGTGCAGAAGGCTTTCTTAATTGCTTGTGCTAGAGGGGCTCCTCGGACAAATCATCTTCTTTGATATCATCTTTAGCAAAGCGGAGGAGTCTAGCTAGTTGTGACCATCAAATCCATGACTGATAATTATGAAAAGGCATCTGGCAAGTCCATGCTTGATATCAACGCCTTTTTTTCTTTTTTTTTTTAACGTTGGCCAAGTATCGAACCTTAGACTTATGGTTCCTAAGTACCAAACCCCGCTCCCATTGGGCTATCCCCAATGGCTTCTAATATGGACGTTGAATGACAAGGTATGATTACTAATTGTTGTGTCTTTTATAGTGATGTGAACCATGATTCTTACTTGAGTCTTCCATCGTTGTGGGTCAAATAAAAGGCGAATTCTCTTACTTTTAATGGTATCTATTAAGGAGAGAGTTTGGAAAAAAATTATTGTGGAGAAGTAAATTGTTATCAACGAGGTAAAGAAAATCTTATAAAAACAGTTGTTCAAGATACCTTCACCGTATATGCTATAAAATACCATCCAATTTGTATTATAATATTCAATCTCTTATCTCTAATCTTTTGGTGGGGGAGGAGATGGGATTAATAGAAAGATACATTGAATTAGATAGGAAAAAAATATTTTGGCAAACTTTTCCACCCACTTTTTCTAAAACCACACAACAAATTAACTTTAGAATTTAAAAAAAAAAAAAAAAAAAAAAAAAAAACTTGTTTTACCCCCTTAATTAGTTTTCCCAAAACACCTCGTAATTTTTTTTTTCTTTCTCCACCCACAAAGTCTAAACCCCCGATACAGCATTTTTCCCCCTTTTTTTCAATGTTTTGTTTTGTTTAATTAAAAAAAAAAGTCACTTTGTAAATAGTTCTAAAAAATCTTTCGTAAGGCTAATAACAACACAAAACAAGAATACTTTCAAAAAACAAAAAGAAAAAAAGAATACAACGAAAATGAAACACTTAAAAAAAATCATATATAACAATAAGAAAGTCATGCGTCTGTCAAGGGAAAAAAATAGGATAAAACATAACAACAAAATAGAAACAAAAATTAGAATCTATAAAAAATTAGAATCAAGTAAAAAAAAAAAACACTTTTCACAATTATGATTTATGTTGAAAACCATCTTGAATTCCTCAGGAAAAAAATAATAATTAGGACACTGATATTCTTTCTTTTTTTATCACGGTGGTGCAATATGGAGTTTTTTATAACATTGTTGTACTTAAAAATAATTTAAAAATCACATAAAAAGTAATTTAAAAAATCATTTATTAAAAAAATTGGTGGAAAAAGTAGAACTGATGTGTCAATAAAACCATCATTACTAAAATAAGTGTGAGAATATAGATTATGGGGTGGTAATAGATCTCCCTTTCAAAAACTGACCATTGAATTCTTCGACAAAAAGGAGAAGGAAAAGAAGAATAATGATTGAGAAAATAAAGGCTGATCGGTGAATATCAAAGGCATATTTATTCTCTAACACCATTTTCGACCCAAAAAAAAGAAAGAAAAATAGAAATTAGAGGGTTCAGAACAATGCTAGCGTGGCCATGATTCATTTTGTCAATGGAGAAAAAAAAGAAAGAACCTATTTTTAGCCTACTTCAAACATGTCCAGTCATGTGTAATTTTTATAAATTGAGGATTGAATCCATCACAAGTTTCGTTGGAATTGTGACTTTAAAATCACTCCGTAGCACCTCAAATGACCCGCTGTGGAACACACATTCATCACTTGAATTTCCCTAGCATTGCGATTGCGAAATAAAAAACAAAACAATGGCAAACGTTGTTTTAATGCACTGCGATTTTCCTAATCGTCGCAATCAATTTAACAGGAATTCTAGTGCAAACGAGGTTGGCTACGGAGTCCTTGTCCCCGAGGTGCATGTCCCAACAGTCATGCTAAGGGTTGCCGCCAGGGCCAACCGGCTAACGGTTACAATAGAGGCTGCGATGAAGATCCAGAACGATGTCGTGCTCCTCCTCGTGGACAATATCAAAGAATAGCAGAGTTGAATGGTGATCACCCAATTGTGTAGGACAACATCGTCGTCCTCCTCCTCCTCCTCCTCATCATGATCATGATCATCACCATCGCGATCATCGTAATGATCACGAGGCGAAAATGGTGTTTTATAACAGGAAGTTGCCGAAGCCGGTTTCTTAGCAAAGACCACCAAGCCGGTGATTAATAATTGAAGGGATTATAAAATTATTGCAAGAGATTGCTTTTATTATAATGTCTTTAGTTTTGTTCTTAAACTACGTCAGGGTTATAAATATTCTCAGGTGTTTTTTTGCTGTCAATTAAGGATCTTACGTCAAGAATGACTTGGTTAGTTCGATCCTTTTGTGATTCAATGTAACATGAGTTTATCAAATGGTTCTTTTTTAATCTGTACTTTAAAAAATATTAATTTAATTCATTTTATTGAAACAAAATAGCTACAATGTTCGGGTGTTTTTTCAGATGTTACACGTACTTGATTCGTAGGATGACGATTTTATCAGTGGCAACGGGTCTCACGGCCCCATCCTTATACAATGGGGACGGAGAATTGCTAACATGATTTGAAAGAGAGATGGAACAATATATCTTCCCTCTGATTTGGGTTGATATATATGTAATATATTTGAGACTAATACAAATTATTTTTCTTTATAATGTATTTGGTATTGCAACTCTAATCCTACGTCTATGTATAATTTATTAGTAATTAGTTCATTTTGGGATGATAATTGAGTACCCCCTTAATTAGTTTTCCCAAAATCACCATCGTAATTTTTTTTTTCTTTCATTCACCCAAAAGTCTAAACCCCCGATACAGTTCCCCCCCCCCCCCCCCCCTCCC
>BKCH01002438.1:0-2500 GCA_008635985.1 Ficus erecta
CCCTTCCCCCCTTTTTTCTAAAGATTCTCTATCCTTGTCTTTGTTTATGTTTTGGGTTGGAACAAATTACTATAATTCGTCCTCGCCTACGGATCAGTCGACATTTTTCACAAATTTTACGGACGGAGGCTCTTATTTTCATATTTGTCATTCCTTAACTTAATTCTGAATCTCTTTATTGGAAGAAAATAAGTTTCTTGAAATTTTGAATTTTGAATTGTATCTCCATGAAATGAATGTTGAAATTTATAAAATCACCTAATCACTAATACCATTGGGAAGTGATTCAGAAATTAAACCTTAATGAGTCTTTTTTTGTTCTTTCACTTGAGGTATCAACTAATGTGTGAGGCATAATATTAGAAACCTACCCTTTTTTCACACATACAAAAGTTCTATAATATAATTCGTATATCATAAAAGATTACCATATATAGCACAAAATTTCTCCACCGATTTTTTCTAGTCGAGCTTCTTTGTCTGTCATTATACCTCGAGAAGTAGAAAGAATTACAATCCCCATCCCTCCTAAAATTCTTGGGATTCGTTGATAATTATAATAGATTCGTAGACCGGGTCGACTGATCTGTTTTAAATTTAAAACAGTTTTATCTGGTCCTTTCCTATTCCTTTTCCTTCTATGTCGTAGGGTTAAAACCAAAAAAAGATTGTTGCTTTCCTGATGTTTCCTCATGTTTTCAATAAAACCTTCTCGTAAAAGGATTTTAAGAATGTTTTCAGTGATGTTAGTATATGGTATTCGAACTGTTCTTTTTTTATTCATGTCAGCATTTCGTATAGAAGTTAGTATGTTAGCAATAGTGTCTTTACTCATAAGAAACTAAGATTTTTGTTGTCCTCGAATTTTGATCTAATTGATATAATCAACATGCTCTTTTTTTTTTTTTCTGAATTATTAAATATTTATGAAATATTAAAGGCATATACGTGAACCACAAACAATCTACTAAATTAATCAATTTCATTCAAATACTATAAGCTCTATTATGGTCTCATCTTATAATACTTCGGGTGCTAACGAAACTATTTTAGTGAAATTTAATTGTCTTAATTCCCGGGCGATTGCGCCAAAAATTCGAGTTCCTTTTGGATTTCCTTCTTGATCAATAACAACCGCAGCATTGTCATCATATCGTATTATCATACCATTGTCGCGTTTTAGTTCTTTACAAGTACGTACAATTACGGCTCTGATCACTTCTGATCTTTCTAGCGGTGTATTTGGTATTGCTTCCTTGATTACAGCAACAACAACGTCACCGATCTTAGCATATCGTCGATTACTAGCTCCTATGATTCGAATACACATCAATTTTCTGGCTCCGCTGTTATCCGCTACATTCAAATGGGTTTGAGGTTGAATCATATCGTTTTTTATCTGTTTTTTCAATGCAAGGGCAAAGCAAAGGGCTCAGTAAAAAAAAAAGAAATATTGGTTATTCAAAACAAAATAAAGAAACCTGCAATTGGTTTTTTTCATCCGAAAAACCTCTTTCTTTTGGTTCTACATTCCTATCCTGAAATAATGAATTGAGTTCGTATAGGCATTTTGGATGCCGCTATTGAAATAGCCTTTCTGGCTATATTTTCTGGTACTCCGCTCATTTCATAAAGTATTCTACCTGGTTTAACGACAGCTACCCAATATTCGGGAGATCCTTTTCCTGAACCCATACGTGTTTCTGTAGGTCTTACTGTAACTGGTTTGTCTGGAAATATACGTACCCATATTTTTCCGCCGCGGCGTGCGTTTCGTGTCATTGCTCGTCGTCCTGCTTCTATTTGTCTAGATGTGATCCAAGCAGGTTCAAGCGCTTGAAGGGCATATCTACCGAAGCAAATACGATTACCTCGATAAGATATTCCTTTCATTCTTCCTCTATGGTGTTTACGGAATCGGGTTCTTTTGGGGTTATAGTTGATGGTTATTTATTACTTCCATCTCTACTACAGAACTGGACATGAGATTTTCTTCTCATCCAGCTCCTCACGAACGAAACGATTAACGATTATAAAATAATATACATGTATTTAATAAATTAAATAATATATTGAATCATGAGAGTCTTTGATAATTTATTAGAAATTGATATATCTTTTTTTTTAGATATAACTAAACATACATTCGATTGATAATTATAAAAAATAAAATTTTGTTTTATTTTTATTATAAGGTTATAACGAATCTGTAGTTTGTTTTGCTTTTATATTATAATATTAGATATTGGATCGACTACAATTTTGAAATCCAAAAAATAAATATTTTCGCGTTCGCGGGCGAACTTTATTTAATATTCAGTTTATCGGATTAGTGCATGGCATTACTTTTATTTTAGGATTAATTCATGACACGATTTTTCAGAATAAATGAGTTCCTAGTTCATTCCGCCATCCTACCCAATGAACCATTAGGATTCGTTTTCAATAGAATCTTATGCAATCAGGGGTTCTGTCGTTCCCATCGCTTCGCGATTAATGG
>BKCH01002438.1:7500-12500 GCA_008635985.1 Ficus erecta
TAGTTGTAAGATATCTAATGAAACCGTCACTGGAATTGAGATCTCATTCAAAGAGAAAGATATCAAATATCTGGAGTTTCTTTTTGTATATTATATGGATGATCCGATCCGCAAGGACCATGATTGGGAATTGTTTGATCGTCTTTCTCCGAGGAAGAGGCGAAACATAATCAACTTGAATTCGGGACAGCTATTCGAAATCTTAGTGAAAGACTGGATTTGTTATCTCATGTTTGCTTTTCGTGAAAAAATACCAATTGAAGCGGAGGGTTTCTTCAAACAACAAGGAGCTGGGTCAACTATTCAATCAAATGATATTGAGCATGTTTCCCATCTCTTCTCGAGAAACAAGTGTGCTATTTCTTTGCAAAATTGTGCTCAATTTCATATGTGGAAATTCCGCCAAGATCTCTTCTTTAGTTGGGGGAAGAATCCGCACGAATCGGATTTTTTGAGGAACATATCGAGAGAGAATTGGATTTGGTTAGACAATGTGTGGTTGGAAAACAAGGATCGGTTTTTTAGCAAGGTACGGGATGTATCGTCAAATATTCAATATGATTCCACAAGATCTAGTTTCGTTCAAGTAACGGATTTTAGCCAATTGAAAAGATCTTCTGATCGATCCAGAGATCATTTTGATTCCATTAGTAATGAGGATTCAGAATATCACACATTGATCAATCAAAGAGAGATTCAACAACTAAAAGAAAGATCGATTCTTTGGGATCCTTCCTTTCTTCAAATGGAACGAACAGAGATAGAATCAGACCGATCCCCTAAATGTCTTTCTGGATATTCCTCAATGTTCCGGCTATTCACGGAACGTGAGAAGCAGATGAATAATCATCTGCTTCCGGAAGAAATCGAAGAATTTCTTGTTTTTGGGAATCCTACAAGATCCATTCGTTCTTTTTTCTCTGACAGATGGTCAGAACTTCATCTGGGTTCGAATCCTACTGAGAGGTCCACTAGAGATCATAAATTGTTGAAGAACGAACAAGATGTTTCTTTTGTCCCTTCCAGGCGATCGGAAGATAAGGAAATAGTTACTATATTCAAGATAATTACGTATTTACAAAATACCGTCTCAATTCATCCTATTTCATCAGATCCGGGATGTGATATGGTTCCGAAGGATGAACTGGATATGGACAGTTCCAATAAGATTTCATTCTTGAACAAGAATCCATTTTTTGATTTATTTCATCTATTCCATGACCGGAACAGGGGGGGATACACGTTACACCACGATTTTGAATCAGAAGAGAGATTTCAAGAAATGGCAGATCTATTCACTCTATCAATAACCGAGCCGGATCTGGTGTATCATAAGGGATTTGCCCTTTCTATTGATTCCTACAGATTGGATCAAAAACAATTCTTGAATGAGGTATTCAACTCCAGGGATGAATCGAAAAATAAATCTTTATTGGTTCTACCTCCTATTTTTTATGAAGAAAATGAATCTTTTTATCGAAAGATCAGAAAAAAATGGGTCCGGACCCCCTGCGGGAATGATTTGGAAGATCCAAAACCAAAAATAGTCGTATTTGCTAGCAACAACATAATGGAGGCAGTCAATCAATATAGATTGATCCGAAATCTGATTCAAATCCAATATAGCACCTATGGGTACATAAGAAATGTATTGAATCGATTCCTTTTAATGAATAGATCCGATCGCAACTTCGAATATGGAATTCAAAGGGATCAAATAGGAAATGATACTCTGAATCATAGAACTATAATGAAATATATGATCAACCAACATTTATCAAATTTGAAAAAGAGTCAGAAGAAATGGTTCGATCCTCTTATTTTTATTTCTCGAAAGGAGAGATCCATGAATCGGGATCCTAATGCATATAGATACAAATGGTCCAATGGGAGCAAGAATTTACAGGAACATTTGGAACATTTCATTTCTGAGCAGAAGAGCCGTTTTCATTTTCAAGTAGTGTTCGATCGATTACGTATTAATCAATATTCGATTGATTGGTCTGAGGTTATCGACAAAAAAGATTTGTCTAAGTCACTTCCTTTCTTTTTGTCCAAGTTTCTTCTCTTTTTGTCCAAGTTTCTTCTCTTTTTGTCTAACTCACTTCCTTTTTTCTTTGTGAGTTTCGGGAATATCCCCATTCATAGGTCCGAGATCCACATCTATGAATTGAAAGGTCCGAATGATCAACTCTGCAATCAGTTGTTAGAATCAATAGGTCTTCAAATCGTTCATTTGAAAAAATTGAAACCCTTCTTATTGGATGATCATGATACTTCCCAAAAATCGAAATTCTTGATCAATGGAGGAACAATATCACCATTTTTGTTCAATAAGATACCAAAGTGGATGATTGACTCATTCCATACTAGAAATAATCGCAGGAAATCTTTTGATAACACAGATTCCTATTTCTCAATGATATCCCACGATCAAGACAATTGGCTGAATCCCGTGAAACCGTTTCATAGAAGCTCATTGATATCCTCTTTTTATAAAGCAAATCGACTTCGATTCTTGAATAATCCACATCACTTCTGCTTCTATTGTAACAAAGGATTCCCTTTTTATGTGGAAAAGGGCCGTATCAATAATTATGATTTTACGTATGGACAATTCCTCAATATCTTGTTCATTCGCAACAAAATATTTTCTTTGCGCGGCGGTAAAAAAAAATATGCTCTTTTGGAGAGAGATGCTATTTCACCAATCGAGTTACAGGTGTCTAACATATTCATACCTAACGATTTTCCACAAAATGGTGACGAAAGGTATAACTTTTACAAATCTTTCCATTTTCCAATTCGATCCGATCCATTCGTTCGTAGAGCTATTTACTCGATCGCAGACTTTTCTGGAACACCTCTAACAGAGGGACAAATAGTCAATTTTGAAAGAACTTATTGTCAACCTCTTTCAGATATGAATCTGTCTGATTCAGAAGGGAAGAACTTGCATCAGTATCTCAATTTCAATTCAAACATGGGTTTGATTCACACTCCATGTTCTGAGAAATATTTACCATCCGAAAAGAGGAAAAAACGGGGTCTTTGTCTAAAGAAATGCCTTGAGAAAGGGCAGATGTATAGAACCTTTCAACGAGATAGTGCTTTTTCAACTCTCTCAAAATGGAATATATTCCAAACATATATGCCATGGTTCCTTACTTCGACAGGATACAACTATCTAAATTTGATATTTTTAGATACTTTTTCAGACCTATTGCCGATACTAAGTAGCAGCCAAAAATTTGTATCCATTTTTCATGATATTATGCATGGATTAGAGATATCATGGCGAATTCTTCAGAAAAGATTGTGTCTTCCACAATGGAATCTGATAAGTGAGATTTCGAGTAAGTGTTTACATAATCTTCTTCTGTCCAAAGAAATGATTCATCGAAATAATGAGTCACCATTGATATCGACACATCTGAGATCGCCAAATGTTTGGGGGTTCCTCTATTCAATCCTTTTCCTTCTTCTTGTTGCTGGATATCTCGTTCGTACACATCTTCTTTTTGTTTCTCGAACCTATAGTGAGTTACAGACAGAGTTCGAAAGGGTCAAATCTTTGATGATTCCATCATACATGATTGAGTTGCGAAAACTTCTGGATAGGTATCCTACATCTGAACTGAATTCTTTCTGGTTAAAGAATCTCTTTCTAGTTGCTCGAGAACAATTAGGAGATTCTCTAGAAGAAATACGGGGTTCTGCTTCTGGCGGCAACATGCTATGGGGTGGCGGTCCACCTTATGGGGTCAAATCTATACGTTCTAAGAAGAAATATTTGAATATCAATCTCATCGATATCATCGATTTCATAAGTATCATACCAAATCCCATCAATCGAATCGCTTTTTCCAGAAATACGAGACATCTAAGTCATATAAGTAAAGAGACCTATTCATTGATAAGAAAAAGAAAAAAGGTGAACGGTGATTGGATTGATGATAAAATAGAATCCTGGGTCTCGAACAGTGATTCGATTGATGATAAAGAAAGAGAATTCTTGGTTCAGTTCTCCACCTTAACGACAGAAAAAAGGATTGATCAAATTCTATTGAGTCTGACTCAGAGTAATCATTTATCAAAGAATGACTCTGGTTATCAAATGATTGAACAACCGGGAGCAATTTACTTACGATACTTAGTTGACATTCATAAAAAGTATCTAATGAATTATGAATTCAATACATCCTGTTTAGCAGAAAGGCGGATATTCCTTGCTCATTATCAGACAATCACTTATTCACAAACCTCCTGTGGGGCTAATAGTTTTCATTTCCCATCTCATGGAAAACCTTTTTCGCTCCGCTTAGCCCTATCCCTCTCTAGGGGTATTTTAGTGATAGGTTCTATAGGAACTGGACGATCCTATTTGGTCAAATACCTAGCGACAAACTCCTATGTTCCGTTCATTACAGTATTTCTGAACAAGTTCCTGGATAACAAGCCTAAGGGTTTTCTTATTGATGATAGTGACGATATTGATGATAGTGACGATACCGACCGCGACCTTGATACGGAGCTGGAGCTTCTAACTATGATGAATGCGCTAACTATGGATATGATGCCAGAGATAGACCGGTTTTATATCACCCTTCAATTCGAATTAGCAAAAGCAATGTCTCCTTGCATAATATGGATTCCAAACATTCATGATCTGGATGTGAATGAGTCGAATTACTTATCCCTCGGTCTATTAGTGAACTATCTCTCCAGGGATTGTGAAAGATGTTCCACTAGAAATATTCTTGTTATTGCTTCGACTCATATTCCTCAAAAAGTGGATCCCGCTCTAATAGCTCCGAATAAATTAAATACATGCATTAAGATACGAAGGCTTCTTATTCCACAACAACGAAAGCACTTTTTCACTCTTTCATATACTAGGGGATTTCACTTGGAAAAGAAGATGTTCCATACTAATGGATTCGGGTCCATAACCATGGGTTCCAATGTACGAGATCTTGTAGCACTTACCAATGAGGCCC
>BKCH01002438.1:32500-50000 GCA_008635985.1 Ficus erecta
CAAATTCTAAAGAAAAGTCATTATTTATAGTCCAAGACCATATAGATAGATAGATAGAAGGTTTATTTATTTGTTGAATAACTAGATAAGTTGAAAAAAGCATAACTATACTTAACAATAAAACACTTGGAAAAACCCACATACGGCGAAGATCTTTTGTTGCCGTTGGAAAAAGTAAAAGTCCTACTCCTATTAATATCGGAACTGGAAGTGAGATTAAAGCTATAATCCATGAATATTGATATATATATTCCATAAAAATAAATTAAAAAAAGTCTTTTTATTTTTATCTTAATTAATTGTTTCTGATTTACCGGTTCTTATTTCTTTTGAAATGATAAGGGGTCAGTTAATAAAATAAAAACTTAAAATAGACAAAATAAAATCTAGAATTTTATAATTATTCTGAATCTTTTTCAACTATTTTAAATATTTCAAATAAAGAAGTTAAAATTTGTCAAATGATATGAACAAATTACTATTGAAAACGATGAAAAAAAAGTACTATATAGTAATATTGATATTAAATATTAATATTCAATTATTATATTATTATTAAGTCAAATTTGATGAATATCCAAAAAATGAAAATGGAAATCTCCATTTTCATTATTATTTCGTATTACACTAATTTATATATTGATAAAGCAAAGATAAATAATTATACCAAAACCAGTATTTGATCTGAATCAGAAAAAAAACCTAACTTATCCCCAATAAAGTTATTTCTTTTGGGGTTATTCTGAAAATTTATTTTGGAACTAATTGATTGTCTTTTATTGTAATATAATTTTAATATTAGACTTTTATTTTTTTAGAAAAGGCTCTGATCTCCAAACTCTGACATCCAAAATTTAACTTTAACATAAAATTAAAAGGAGGAATTACTAAGATATCTTTTAGAAAATTATTTATCTTGGCGTTTTTAGTTTTTAAGAGATAACAGATTAAGTACTAGTCTCTTGCACATTTTAAAATTAAAATTATATATACTCTTGCTCTTTTTGGGAGCTTGACCAATTAAATTAATAATTCATAGAAAAGAAAAAAAAAATAGTAATTTTTTTACTTAGATTTAATATTTTTTTTATTTTTTTATATTAATTTAATACAAGGGGTTGGTTTAGTAAAACTTTGGATCTTTTTTATTATGTATTTTTGCCCTTTTTATTACCTATAAATCAATGTAGGACGACAAAAAGAAACTAGACAGAGATATAAAATATAGATATAAAGAAAGGTATAATCTTTTTGTTTGTATTTTTTTGTTTTTATTTGATTATCATATCAACGTTAATCTATTAGATTTATATGGCATAGCAAATTTCAATTTTATAGATATGGGTTTGAATGAGGATATAAGAGGACCAATAAACTAAATATGAATTATTCGATATTGTCGGGAATAGAAAAAATAAGAATCTTTTTTATTTTATTATTTTTTTTTGTTCCCCGTACTTTTTTTATTTATTTAGTTACGCGATTTTTCTATATTCATATTTTTATGAAGGGAGTACAATCTAGAAAATAAATAGATAGCTAGATAATTAATAAGAAAAAAAACAATTGGTTTTGAACAATAGATGTCTTTGACATCCAACTATAGGGATTAAAAACTTATTATAATTTTTAATGGCAGTTCCGAAAAAACGTACTTCTATCTCAAAAAAGCGGATTCGTAAAAATATTTGGAAAAAGAAAGGATATTGGGCAGCATTGAAAGCTTTTTCGTTAGGTAAATCTCTTTCTACAAGGAATTCAAAAAGTTTTTTTTATGCAACAAATAAATAATCAAAGATTGGAATAATTTGAGTTGTTCTGACTCGAAAAGCAGTCAGTCTTATTTGTTTATAATTGGATATTTTTATAATTTTTTATAAGCTAAAAAAAAAATTTATAAAAATTTGTATTATATTCTTAAGTAAATTATTAAGTAATATAGTACTACATTTTATAATTTTAGAATGAAAATTAATATTTTAGACTTTAAAATAAAATACAAATACTTAATTTATATAAAATAAAATATTAATTTTAAATAATACTCAAAAGATTATAAAAACTATAAATTATATTAACTTAATAATTATATTTTATAATTCTATTATAAATTATATATTATAAATTTATGTATTCTATTATCTATTAATATATATAAATATATATAATAAAAAATATCTAAATAGAAATAAAAGGAAAAATGGATATTCTCTAATGTTTTGTTTTGACCGAATCAATAGCAATAGTAAATTGAAGTGGTTTCGCTTTTATAATAAAAAAGGATTCTTGTGTCTACTAAATTTAAATTATATAAATTTAAATATAAATTATAATACTATACTCTTTTGTTTGAAAAAAGAATAAACGCAAGCACAGGATTAACGTTTCTTTTGAATATGCTTTATTGTTTTTAGGGTGGGGAAAATAAGAATCCCCATCGATTCAAGAATAAAAGATTTTTCTCTTTTATTACTCTTTTATTATTTTATACCATAAAATAATAAATATAGTATTTAGTATATCTAATATACTTAATTTATACTTAATTAAACTAATTATAGAAGAATATATATATAATTTGTAATCAAAATTAATTAATTAAGTTTAAAATGTGTTTTAAAATTCTCTAAACCATTTTTTCTATAAATTATTATTACTATATATCCCTAATTTTTAATTTAAGCAAATTCAATTAAGAAAAACCCTTTTTTAAGTGATTATACTAAAAATACGATTATATAAAAAATACACCAATTTTAGACCCTATGTTTCCACTGAAAGATCAATCAACAAATATATATTTCTATAATTAATATAGAAATATATACTTAAGTAATATACATAAATTGATTTATAAAATAAAATAAATTGATTTATAAAATAAAAATGATTTTTTTTTTTTAAGTACGCTACAATTATGATATGAAATACGATATACTTATGATAGAAGTTGAAATCTTTTATTACATAATATACCTAGCCTGGCCCAAAACCTACCAATATTTTGTTTGCTAAATCTTAAGACAAATTCTCTACACAATTAAAACCAACACTGACATTTAATACAAAGCTATGCAAAGAGTTACAATCCCCTGCATATATTAACAAAATCGTGATACATAAAAATCCTATTTTTATGTCATCGAAAAAATGCATTTTTTAAGATTCATAAAATAAATCAGTAAGAAATGAATTATTAAAAAACTAAGTCAAAAGAAAATGCAAGTCATAAAGAATGTTTTGAGTTCAATCCATAGATTGAGGTGAGGTTATAACTATCCAGTTAGATTTTATTCGAGCATAAAAAAATAAAGTATTTTAAAATCCCAGTAGTTAAGTTAAATAAAACGAACATTCTAACACTATAACTAAAAAATAGACCAATAAAAATACGGATTATTATTAAAATCGTTACGTTAAAATTCTAATTTTTAAAAAAGTTTTTATTCAACAATTTTTATTTTAATCTTTCCTAAATTCTTTCCGAAATATATATAATATATATTGAATTGACTACTTCAATCTCGACGATTGAATAAAAATAGGTTATTATAATTTAGAACAAGCCGCTATGGTGAAATCGGTAGACACGCTGCTCTTAGGAAGCAGTGCTAGAGCATCTCGGTTCGAGTCCGAGTGGCGGCATGACATATTCTAAAAGAATAAGTCCTATATGGAATTCAATTCCCAATTTTTAGGATAGGAATTAAAATTGGGAATTGAGTAACTTTCCTTTATTTTAATTTAAAATTGTTTATGATATTTTCAACTTTAGAGCATATATTAACTCATATATCCTTTTCGGTCGTTTCAATTGTAATTACAATTCATTTGATAACCTTATTAGTCGATGAAATCGTAGGACTATATGATTCGTCAGAAAAGGGGATGATGACTACTTTTTTCTGTATAACAGGATTATTAATTACTCGTTGGATTTATTTAGGATATTTACCATTAAGTAATTTATATGAATCATTAATCTTTCTTTCATGGAGTTTCTCCATTATTCATATGGTTCCGTATTTTAAAAAGTATAAAAACTATTTAAATTTAAACGCAATAACCACGCCAAGTGCTATTTTTACCCAAGGTTTTGCTACTTCGGGCCTTTTAACTGAAATGCATCAATCCGAAATATTAGTACCAGCTCTCCAATCCCATTGGTTAATGATGCACGTAAGTATGATGGTATTGGGCTATGCAGCTCTTTTATGCGGATCATTATTATCACTAGCTCTTCTAGTCATTACATTTCGAAAATTCCTAAGGATTTTTAGTAAAATCAATAATCTCGTAAATGAGTCGTTTTTCCTGGGCGAGATTCAATACGTGAGAGAAAAAAATAATCTTTTACCAAACACTTTTTTTCTTTCTTCTAGGAATTATTACAGGTTTCAATTGATTCAACAATTGGATCTTTGGAGTTATCGTATTATTAGTCTAGGGTTTATCTTTTTAACCATAGGTATTCTTTCGGGAGCAGTATGGGCTAATGAAGCATGGGGATCATATTGGAATTGGGATCCGAAGGAAACTTGGGCATTTATTACGTGGACCCTATTTTCGATTTATTTACATACTCGAACAAATAAAAATATTGAAAGTGTAAATTCCGCAATTGTAGCCTCGATGGGCTTTTTTATAATTTGGATATGCTATTTTGGGGTTAATTTATTAGGAATAGGGTTGCATAGTTATGGTTCATTTACATTAACATCTAATTGAATTAAAGATAAAGAAAGGACTTGATAAATAGAAAATAAACATAAGACAGCATAAGTGTATAAAATAAAACTTCATGTAATCCAGGGAGAACCCTTTGAATCAAATCAAAGGGTTCTCCCTGGATTACATACCTGGTTATAATAAACTTCCAATTTATTTTACTCAAACTTAGGAGAAAAAAAAGGACTTATTTTTAAGTGTCGAACAAACACTTTTTAAAATCATATGATTGATTTATGTTTGCTTTTTTGGTTTACTCACAAAAATGATGGATAAAAAGAATTAGATAGAAGAGCTTCGACTTTGTCAACTGATAATGAGAAAACGAAATCTGGATAAATACCAATAGCTATTACGGGTAAAAGAATAGAGATCGAAACAAAAAATTCTCGCGGCCCAGAATCGACAAAATAAGAGTTTGTCGCAGTAAAAAGCTTGTATCCATAGAACATCTGTCGTAACATAGATAATGAATAAATAGGAGTTAATATCATTCCAATTGCCATTACAAAAGTAATTAGTATTTTTGTCATTAAAAGATATTTTTGGCTAGTAAGTATTCCAAAAAATACTATTAATTCTGCAACAAAACCGCTCATGCCCGGTAATGCAAGAGAAGCCATTGATAAGATACTGAAAGTCGTAAATATTTTTGGAATTGTGATAGCCATTCCACCCATTTCATCGAGATAAGCAAGACGTATTCTATCATAACTCGTTCCTGCCAAGAAAAAAAGCGCCGCGCCAATAAATCCATGAGAGATTATTTGTAAAATGGCTCCATTAAGTCCTGTATCGTTTATAGAACCAAGTCCTATAATTATGAAACCCATATGAGATACAGAGGAATAAGCTATTCTTTTTTTTAAATTACGTTGACCAGGAGATGTTGAAGCTGCATAGATTATTTGAATTGTGCCGACTATCATCAACCAAGGAGAAAATATAGAATGTGCGTGAGGTAATAATTCCATATTGATCCGAATCAATCCATACGCTCCCATTTTTAATAAAATTCCAGCTAGAAGCATACAAGTACTGTAATGTGCCTCTCCATGAGTGTCTGGTAACCAGGTATGTAAGGGTATAATCGGCGATTTGACAGCAAAAGCAAGAAAAAATCCAATATAGAATAGCATTTCGAGTGCTACAGGATACGATTGATTAGCTGATGTTTCAAAATTTAATGTTGGTTCATTAGAACCAGATAAACAAATACCTAGAATTCCCATTAATAAAAAGGCGGAACTTCCTGCAGTATACAAAATAAATTTTGTAGCTGAATACAAACGTTTCTTTCCTCCCCACATGGCTAGAAGTAGATAAACTGGAATTAATTCTAATTCCCACATGATGAAAAAAAGTAAAAGGTCTTGAGAAGAAAATGGTCCTATTTGACCGCTATACATTGCTAACATCAGGAAATGGAATACTCGGGATTCTCGAGTAATTGGCCGAGCCGCTAAAGTAGCTAAAGTAGTGATAAACCCCGTCAGCAAAATAGGTCCTATCGAAATTCCATCTATTCCCAATCTCCAGGAAAAATCCAAAAAATCGATCCATTTATAATCCTCTGTCAGTTGGATTAATGGATCGTCCAATTGGAAATGATAACCGAATGCATAGGTTGTTAGAAGGAGTTCGATTATACATATACAAAGAGTATACCACCTAATTACCTTATTTCCTCTATGAGGAAGAAAGAAAATTAGGGAACCTGCAAATATTGGCAAAACTACAATTATCGTTAACCAAGGAAAATAATTCGTGGTAAAAACAAGATACACTTGGACCAGAAAAACCCGTGCTCAATATATAATATATTGAGCACGGGTTTTTGTCGGTAAAGGCAAAAAAAATAAAATTGTAGTCGTATTCAAGTAGGTTTTTGGAAAGTATCAATAAGCTAGACCCATACTTCGAGTTGTTTCATGCCACAAATAAACTCGAACACTCAAGAAATCCGTTGGACAGGCAGATTCACATCTTTTACAACCCACACAGTCCTCTGTTCTTGGAGCAGAAGCTATTTGTTTAGCTTTACACCCATCCCAAGGTATCATTTCTAATACATCTGTGGGGCAAGCTCGGACACATTGAGTACACCCTATACACGTAGCATAAATCTTTACTGAATGTGACATTGGATCTATAATCTTTTTTTTTTTTCTTTTTTAATAATAAATTTTCGATCTAGTAAACTTGTATGTAAATGAATCATATATTTAGATACCAGATTTAGATACCAGATGAATCAATGATTTATATTTGCCAGAATTTTGATAATCAATCTACTTCCGGCTCGACTCATGGGAGAGAACTAAGATACTTTGATTTCTTATATTTTCGCAAACATGATCATACATTATGTATAATACATACTAAATTCGAATTTATGAATATTCTCATTTGTATGGTTAATACTACTTATCATTCATATTACTACTGATCATTCATACTACTTATTCAACAAATTCGATTGATTGATACGAGTTGATTTTCTGTTACGATAAATTGACGAAACAATAGCTGGTCCAATGGCTGCTTCAGCGGCTGCAATGGCTATAACAAAAATGGAGAAAATATTTCCTTTTAATTGGCGACTATCAACAAAATCAGAAAATGTTACGAAATTTATATTAACCGCGTTCAGTATAAGTTCAAGACACATAAGAGCTCTAACCATATTTCGGCTGGTGATCAATCCATAGATACCGATAAAAAATAAGTAGGCACTCAAAACAAGTACATGTTCGAGCATCATTGACCAACTCCTTATCAATTTCAATTCATTTCAATATAATATGAACAATAATAGAAAAGATTCAATTGACTATAATATAAAAAAAGTACGGAAGAAAGAAATATATTGGTAATAGATCGAATAAAAGAATTTTTATTTTATATTTTAAACATAAACAATTTTAAATTCTAATTGAAGGTAAATAATTGTGATAACACAGAATGGAGTTTATTTTGGATTGCTGTTACCAATTTTATAGATTTATTATTGGCGCGCCACGGTAATTGCACCTATCAAAGCCGCTAAAAGAATTATCGAGATGAATTCAAATGGAAGAAAAAAATCCGTTGATAAATGAATTCCAATTTGTTGACTATTACTTATCAAATCGTGTTCTATAATCTGGTTTAATCTTGTAGTCCAAATAATCCCGTACCATGATATATCCGTAATAGTAGTTATTAGTAAACCAAAAATACTTGTACAAATCAGCAAAGTAAACCCATTCCCAACGGTCCAAAGATTAAAATCTTTGTAATATTCTGAACCATTCATGAACATCACAGCAAATATGATTAAAACATTTATAGCTCCCACGTAAATAAGGAGTTGTGCGGCGGCTACAAAATATGAATTTGATAGAATATATAATAAAGATATAGAAACAAGAACTAATCCCAGCGAAAAGGCAGAATAAATTGGGTTGTTAAGTAATACTACTCCTATACCTCCTAAGATAAGACCTAATCCCAGAAAGACTAAAAGAAAATCATGTATTGGTCCAGGCAAATCCATTATATGTAAAATAAGAGGTAAATAAATCGAAATGTTTTTCATGACCTTATTGAGACCAGACCAGAAAAAATTGTTGATGATTCATAAGAAATTTCTAATTGAATTTGAATTAAATCCTAAGGGGTGTGAATTAATGTGGGGTACAGTTATTGGACTAATTTCATGTTTTATATGAATAGAGTCTGAATAGAGTAGTTCGAATACGAAACTATACATTTCGAAATAATGTCAGATATAGTAATTAATGATAATGAATTTTCAATCCTTTCAATCCAAATTACGACGTACTTCTTACTAACCAATCAATAGTTGAGGTTTGTAGTTATTGAGACCAAACAAAAGGAAAAAACTCATTTATTTAATGACCCCTAGTAATTCAAGATCTTTTTTTCATCAAGGATTTATTTATTTTTTTATTTGAGGAGAATTCAAAATTGTTCGAATTGTATAATCGTCAATTACTGACATTGGTAAACGACCTAGGGCAATTTGATTATAATTCAATTCGTGACGATCATAAGTAGAAAGTTCATATTCTTCAGTCATTGATAAACAATTTGTTGGACAATACTCAACACAGTTACCACAAAATATACAGATTCCGAAATCAATACTGTAATTAAGTAATCGTTTCTTGCGAATATCAGTTTCCAATTTCCAATCAATGACGGGCAGATCTATAGGGCAGACACGAACACATACTTCACAAGCAATACATTTATCAAATTCAAAATGGATTCGACCGCGGAAACGCTCCGTGGCGATTACCTTTTCATAAGGATATTGAATAGTTATGGGTAAACGATTTACGTGGGATAAGGTAATCATGAAACTCTGACCTATGTACCTTGCAGCTCGTACTGTTTGTTGACCATAATTCATGAACCCGGTTATCATAGGGAACATATTGTGAATATATTATGAATAATTTTATCTTTGTTTATTTCTCTTGTTTGATCCAAGTTGAGAATATAGGATATCATCTTCTTTTACAGTGAAAAGAGTTGGGAAGAAGTTGTTAATAATAGATTACCGAGAGAAATAGGTAAAAGAAATTTCCATCCAAGATTCAATAGCTGGTCCATTCTTAGCCTAGGTAAAGTCCATCTTGTTGTGATAGGAATGAACAAGAACAAATAAGTTTTAGCTAATGTAATAAACATACTAATTGTCGGTTCAAAAACACCATATGTTTTATTTATTTCAAAAAAATCAAAAACAAATATGTACGGAATAGAGATATTCCAACCGCCCAAGTAAAGAACTGTTACAAATAATGAAGAAATTAATAGGTTTAGATAGGAAGCAACGTAAAATAAACCAAATTTGATACCCGAGTATTCGGTTTGATAACCTGCTACTAATTCTTCTTCTGCTTCTGGTAAATCAAAAGGTAATCTTTCACATTCTGCTAGGGAAGAAATTAGAAAAATAATAAACCCTATAGGTTGACGCCACAAATTCCATCCCCAAAAACCATATTTTGATTGTGCCTCAACTATATCAACTGTACTTGAACTATTAGATAATCATAGTCGGTGATACCATCACTGTTACCATCGCTAGTCCAGAACCGTACATGAGATTTTCACCGCATACGGCTCCTTGAGGACCATAAATAAATCTAGGGATCAGGTCAATATTATTTTATCTTGATATGTTTATACGATGGATAAGGTAAAAATTTATTGTACGATCCCGAATTAGACCAATTTAATTCTGTCTGTTCTGCTTTCATTATTATATATGTATAATAATATAATAATGAAAAATAGAAAAATCAAAGTACTTCTGAATTGATCTCATCCTTTATTTAATGATTTCAATAATAATTTCAATTTTTCTTTGTTGAGTAATAACTTATTTCGTCAATGAAATACTCCTTCTAACTTATAAAAATTGAAATAACTCGTCCTTTTCACTTATGAAAAAGAATTATACATTAATTTAGAAGTTATGATATGAATTCTATCTATATCTATATAAATATGGATATAGAAAGGAAAGGATAAAAGTATAAAGAAAGAATAAAAAAAAATCTTTTTTTCGTTTCTATTCTTCTTTCTGTTTCTGGAAAAAGGAGACTTACAAAATAAAAAAGAAATCAATAAAGGATTATTTCGTTTCCAATAGTCATTTATTTAATCGACGAATAGGAGCATACTCTGGATCGGAATCATCGGGAGTACTGCCTGATCATTTCTACCAACATAAAGCCTCAATTAATATTCTTTGTATATTATGCAGAAATATTCTTTTACATAATTTTCATTACTAATCCTTTGTGTATCTTGGTGTTTCTAACCATCCACTCGTTTTTGTTCAATCATCCGTTAAGGTAATACATGTATGAGAATACATACAAAGGATAGTGAAAACTCACTATGGTTGATCTTTTGAACCCGCTTCAAGTCAGGATGACGAATCACCCAATCTTGGGGCAACCGCTTTCTTATGCTTATGTTTATTTCCGCTCAACTCTCTAACTCTTATACATAGAAAATGAGACTCACTTTTTTTACTGCGAATTTATATTTATAATATATATATATTATATAAGCTGTTTTCTTTCACTCATATAACTATCTGATTTAGTTCATCCATCTGAATAATGAATAAAAAATGAAGATATTTACTCAAATTATTCCGCCTTTTTTCCTAGAAAGGAAGGAATAGAGACCACTTTATATCTTAACGAATCGCACGTAGAGATATTGATAATACACATAAAGTTAATGGTATTTCATAACTAATCGATTGAGCAGCAGCTCGTAGACCACCTAAAAAAGAATATTTATTATTTGAACCGTATCCTGACATAAGAAGGCCGATGGGAGCGATACTTGAAATGGCAAGCCATAAAAAAACACCGATATTGAGATCCACTAAAACAAGGTGAGAACTAAAAGGAACTACTGAATAGCTTACTAAAATGGATATAACCGCAATGGACGGTCCGATACTGAATAAAAGAGTTTCTCCTCTAGCTGGAAAAATATTTTCTTTGAAAAGTAGCTTTGACCCATCTGCTAAAGCTTGAAGAACTCCCAAAGGTCCGGCGTATTCAGGTCCAATACGTTGCTGTATCCCTGCGGATATCTCTCTTTCTAACCATACAATTACTAGTACACCTATTGTGATTCCCAATACAGGAGTAAAAATAGGAATAAGGGTCCATATAATTCCATAGGTCTCTTTTAAAAATTCGAATCTAGAAAAAGAATTAATATCTTGTACTTCTGGTGTATCAATTATCATTTTAACGATCAACTTCTCCCATAATGATATCTATGCTACCTAATATTGTCATAATATCAGCCAATTTCATTCTTTTAACTAACTGAGGAAGAATTTGCAAATTGATAAAACCCGGCGGACGAATTTTCCATCTCCAAGGAAAACCACTCAGATCTCCTATCAAAAAGATTCCCAATTCTCCCTTTGGGGCTTCAACTCTCACATAGAGTTCTTGTTTCGGCAATTCAAATGTAGGAGAAGGTTTTTTACTAATAAATCGATAGTCAAAATCATTCCATTCTGGATTCCTTTCTCTATCAAAGTATCGGATTTCTAAATTCTCATATGGCCCCCCCGGAATTCCTTCTAGAGCTTGTTGAATAATTTTTATGGATTCTGTCATTTCACCAATTCGGACTAGATAACGAGCTAATGAATCTCCTTCGTTTTGCCACTGTACTTCCCAATCAAATTCGTCGTAACATTCATAACGATCAACTTTACGAAGATCCCATTGTATTCCAGAAGCTCGTAACATTGGTCCTGATAAACCCCAATTTATTACTTCCTCTCTACCAATAATGCCTACTCCTTCAACTCGTTCTAAAAAAATAGGATTTCGGGTAATAAGTTTTTGATATTCAGTAACTCCTATTAAAAAATAATCGCAAAAATCTAAACATTTATCTATCCAGCCGTGAGGTAAATCAGCCGCTACTCCTCCGATACGAAAATAATTATGCATCATTCTCATACCGGTGGCATCTTCAAATAGATCATATACTAATTCTCTTTCTCTAAAAATATAGAAGAAAGGAGTCTGTGCCCCAATATCTGCCATAAAAGGACCAAGCCACAACAGATGAGAAGCTATACGACTCAACTCCAACATAATTGCTCTTATATAGCTGGCTCTTTTAGGCACTTGGATATTTCCCAACAACTCCGGTCCATTTACCGTTATTGCTTCTGTGAACATAGTAGCTAAATAATCCCAACGTGTTACATAAGGCAGATATTGTATAATTGTTCGGTTTTCCGCAATTTTTTCCATTCCTCGGTGTAAATAGCCTAATATTGGTTCACAGTCAATAACATCTTCACCATCGAGAGTAACAATGAGGCGAAGAACACCATGCATTGATGGGTGGTGGGGACCCATATTTACTATCATGAGGTCTTTTCTTGTAGCTGGTATATTCATAAGGTTCTCTTTTTCCTCGATTCATTCTTTCATAAATTACTGAAAAGCGAAAATAAGTTCATTAAAATAAAAGTCAAGATCTAATAAATCAAATAATTCAATAATTCAAAAAGCCTCTTCAAATTAAAATTAACGTGTTTTTGATTCCCGAATATCTAACTGATTAATTAATTCTTTATAACGTATTCTATTTTTCTTTGACAAATAAGACAGCATCCTTTGGCGTTTTCCCAAAATTTTACGGAGGCCTCTCTGAGATAAATAGTCTTTTCTGTGCAATTCCAAATGGGAAGAAAGTTTGAGTATCCTATTACTGAGGCTTAGTATTTGAAATGCAACAGACCCCCTGTTTTCTTCTTTTTCTTCGTTTGAAATAACCGAAATGAATGATTTTTTTACCATAAAATGAGATCTTCCCCCCCCCTCCCCGCCGGCCTTTATTGTTATTGCTAGATATTTTTATTGATCAATAATAATAATAATAATTATACTCATTTTTTTTTTTGGCATAGACAATACAATAATCTTAATTTTGTTAATAATTCCCAATTTTAAAATTGGATTCGAGTAGATAAATAAAAAAAAAAGATAGTTGTCTGCACTCACAAAAGATTAAAAATTATACCTAAAATTTAACAATAAACTAAGAAGATTTTTGTATCATTTCTAGATATTGATATGTCATTGAATTATTATCATGTATTATAATGGAATGTAAAACAATACATGTGTGCATCTTTTTGTCTTCATATACGCAATAAAGTACGGTAAATAAAATCAATCCCTATTTCACTTTTTTCCAGTACACGGCTCAGTTCATTTTTAAATTGCGGATACATATGGACCCTTACCATACTGAAACGACTGCCATTATTGGTATCAAACCAATAGCGATTCATACAAGCGAAATCTTCTAATCGATAATTAGGCCAAAGAAAGAACTTTAATTTAATTAGTGTATTTTGATTTATTTTGCTTTTATTCAAAACTAGACTCCTTACCTTATTTTCATTACAAAAAAATGCATTGCTAGGCATACCATTTCTATTCCTAGAATTGAAACAAATTAGAATTCTCAATTCTTTACGATGTCTAGGGGATAAAATACTTTCAGGAACAAACAAATCATAATGATTTTTGTCTCTATTTTCAGTCATCTTTTGATGTTTTGAAATGAATTCATCAGAATTCTTCGTATCAACAAGGCCTTTTTTGCGATACCTTTGATTAATTGTGTGCTTACTCTTATGAACCAACGAGATACCTAGAGTTTGATACATAATAAATTGTCCTTCATTTTTTATAGACAGACGAACTGGTTCGATAAGTAATATTCCCCTTTTAATCAATTCTGTAAGAGTGAAATTTTTCTGAATCATTATAAGATCCAGATTTATTTCTCCCCTTTGAATAGAGGCTATAGTAATTTCTCTTAGGTTTATCGGTCTAAGCAGGGAACAATATATTTTGATGTTATCGATCATTTTTTTATTTAAAGAATCGTCCCATCTCAATTGAAAAAGCAAATATCTTTTTAGTAAGAAATAAAACTCCGCTTCCATGTTGGTCCTGGATTGTTTTTTATTTTTTTTAATCTTTGATACTACATAATTTTCTTCAATATCTTTTTCTTGGTTTGAGAGAGTTGATTCAAAATCTGTTTTGATTGTGCATTCTTTTTCTCCTTGATTTTGATTTTTTTTTTCTAATTCAAGATATTTTTTTTCATTTGAAAATATTGATAGAAAAATATCTCGTTTTTTCTTTCCTGTCGTTTTTTTATTTTCACTGGCATTTTCATTTACATTAAAATTTAAAAGTAGAAATTTGATTGGTATGTACCATGGTTTAATCTTATACGAAGTATAAAGTATCAAAAATTCTGGGAAAAACCAAAGTTCGAGATTCGATATGGGACAACTTAGTATTTCTTCATTCATTCTCATCCAATCAAAAAGTTTTTTTTTTTGATTGGATGGGTTCATTTCTTGATTTTGATGAATCGTGGGATAAAAAAGACCTTTCTTGTCGATTTTATCAATTATTTGATAATTATTAGCCCTAGTCTTAGTATATTTATTACTGTTGGTGTCACTATCCATATTGATCCAGGCCCTAATATCCATCTTCTTTCTAAGACAAAAATTGAGAATTATCCAATCAAAATCTTTTCTATCCGAATTGGTCTTTCTTTTTTTTCTATTTATAATATTATCTTCTACTAGATAATTATTGACAGGGAGACCTACTAGCATATTAAAGATTTTTCGTTTATGTTCGTTGTAATTATAAAAAACCGCTTGGTTATGATTTACTTGTAATGGTAATCTATAAATAGACGAGTTTTTCTTATCTTCATAATTAATAAAATTATATGATAAAAGATCATATCTATCTTGTTTTTTAACATTTTTTTTTTCGGATTTAAAGTTAATTAATGGGTTTTCTTCATATGAATCCCATTTGTTTAAATGGTTATTTTGAGGTATAGAGTGTTGATTTATGCTATTTCTACTTTTTTTTTTTTGTGGTACTAATCTAGACTGAGATAAATTATTTTGATAATAACCCTTTAACCAATTTTTCCATTGATTTATTTCAGAATTGGGGGGGTTCTTATGTCTCAATTCGAAATGAAATATTTTTTGTGTTCCAAGGAAATAATTCTTTATTTCATTCTTAAGAAAAAGAGATGCTCCATTATATTGAAAGACAGATCTTAATCTTAACTTATATAAATTCAAAAAGTTAAAAACCGGGCTTTGTGATAATTTGTAAAAGACATATGCTTGTGACAAATAAGATAAGTCACAAAAAGTTTGTAAGTTCTTATTATTAATATTAGAATTAGAAAGTGACTCTTTTATAGTCGAAATAAACTGCGTTATATTTTGATTTGTTTTATCAATTTTCTCTTGATTTATTTCATTATTGTAAATATAGTTATTATAGGAATTATAGGAGCTATATTTATTAAAATCTTTTTTTCTTGATTCAAAAAAATAAAAAAAAAGTTGTCCATTTATTCTAGGAATATTACTGATAAATAAAAAGATATTTATATATATTCTTTCAATGAAAAATCTTATAAAATAATTTGATTTACGTATTAGTCTAATATTTCTTCTTTTTAATAGCCGCAAAATCTTTTTTGGTGATTCCACTCTTTTATCATCATAACTCATTTTGTTAGAACTAATATTTATATGTGGACTTATAAATCCTTTTTTGTTGTCTTTTGAAATTTTTTGTATTTGATTTATAATTGTGTTTGTTCTATCAGTTAAATCTTGTATTTTTTTTTTTGTTAATGAAAAAGTTGTCCAATTTGTAGATTGAATGTTAATGGACGGTTCATGAATTATTTCATTATCGATTATCAATTTTTTTTCTTTTTTGCTTTCACTCAATTCATATAGTTCTATTTCTCTTAATCCAACTAGTAGAATTGGGTTCATTTTTGAGAGTTCTTTTATTATTTTTTTATAAATAGAATATTTGTAATAACCCATTTTCTTCTTTCTTTTGAGACATTTATAAAGAATTTTGTTCTTTCTTTTAAAATTATTAGAATTCTAAAACACTTCTTTTTTAATTTTATAAGTTTTTTTTTGAGTTCTTTAAAAATAGGTTCAAAAAATGAAAGTTGTTTTCTGGGAGAACCAAAAGGAAGTTCAGTTTCCATTCCCCAAACTGTTAAAAAACAAAAATCATTTTGTTGTTCTTTTTTTTTCATTAGATCGTTATAATTGTTTCGTAGTTTTTGTAGCTTAAGCTTAGATTTGTGCCAAGGTTTCAGACGAAAAGGAAATAGGATCTTTATTTGAATACCGTCTATTAACCAGTTTTTTGGAAATTCTTTTTCTGCTAATTGAACACCATTATAGGTGCAGTTAACATGCACTTCTCTCTTCCAATCCTTTAAATCCTCCGACCATTCAGGAAATTGAAATAATAATATACGACCAATATTTTTAACTATTATCAATGAGGGTAATATAATATATTTTCTCAGAATTGATTGGGTTACTAACACAAAACCTCTTATTACTTGAGCAAATACAATGCTATCCCAGGTTTCCGCTATTTCTATACGTGCATTTTCTCTTCTTTTTTCTTTTTTAGTACTTTCTTTTTCTTTTTTCTCTTTATAATCATAGTCTGAAATTTGTAATTCTGACTTTTTCCATAGCCAATTTTTAAATTTTTTTTTATCGACTCCGAAAAATCAAAAGAAAAATAAACGTCTTTGTCGATTCTGTCCAAAAAAGGAAGGGAATGTACATTTGCTTGAAAGGTTTTCCAAATAACTGTTTTACGCCTTTGAGCTCGCATTGAGCCTTTGATTATGTCTCGACGAAAATCCGATTGTTGTGAATAACGTATCAAAGCAATGTTGTCTGTTTCATCATTATTATTAGTATCTTGGGAATTATTATAACCATTGGTTTTTTCGATGTCATGATTAAAAATCACTACACGTTTGCGTTTTCTTGAACGAATCTGAGAATCCCTTCCCAAAGCTTCTTTATTTTCTCCCGCCTCTTGTTCCAAATCGTTGATTAATTTGTATGACCATTGCGGAACTTTTTTTTTGATTTCTTTTACCCCAATAGCTTGGTTTATAATTGCTTTATTGTTAGGATCAGTTAGAAATCTTTCAAATAGAAATCTTATTTTTTTTTCTCGCACTTCTAAATCTAAATTGATTTTTATTTGTTTCTGTTCAGGAAGTAAATAAAATTCTTTAAAATTTAAACGTGAGGTTGGTTTTCCATTAAATTCATTGATTA
>BKCH01002439.1:0-14002 GCA_008635985.1 Ficus erecta
ATAAAGCAATTCACATGATCGCAAAGAACCAACATATGGCACTAAGCAAAAGGACGTAATTTAAGGGAGAGTAAAATTTCTGTGAGTCAATGTGGGAATATTCTTCTTGAGTTTTTAAAGATAGTCCCCTCTATTATACTTTTTTTAGTTGGAAGGATCTTATAGAAAGGAATTTTTTACTTTTCACTTATTTAGGGTGATGAATCCAAAATGGTAAAAAGCAGAACATACCCAAGTCCTCCGTATCTGAGGGATTTTCTTCTTCACTTTCAGCTGCAACCTCGTCATTGTTTTCTCCCAAGCCTCCATCAGATGGTTCTAGAATTGCTGCAATCCGCCTTTTAGGTGCCTTTTTAATCCCGGGAAGAGTGACAAAATCTGCAGCTCGTACCATCCGTGATTTGCTTCCTTCTTTGTATGCTCTTGTCAGAGCTGCTTTAACAGCAGATGGTATGCCACCAAGTGGATCTGGGCACCCCTGTTCAATATATCATCACATCATTTGCATTTTCAAAGAAAAACAAACATACAGTCGCAATTAACCAGACCTATCCAACTGTTGCAAGGCTACCTTAAACTTAGATAACTCCGCAATAGTATCAAAATCGTCCTGACTAATAGAATAAGTATTCATGAAATCCACTACTTCCCGGACAGCTTCATCCTGGTGGTGATGTCACAAAATAATGAAAAAAATTCAATGATAAGTAACATAAACAATTCAACAATGAGAGTTTCGAACCATCCATACATCATAAACAAAATGAACTTTGTTTCAACCTTAGGCAGCACACGGAGTGGTTCAGTCAACCGTTTCAAAAGAAGAGTAAGGTACTCAAACCGCAGGGTTCCCCTGGATCATTAACAACACTGCATGATCAAAATGGAAGAAGAAAACAGAAGAAAATAACAAATACAAAACAACCATTGTGCCCAAAAAATGAAAGTTAGACTGAAAGACACACGAGTTCAATCGATGTTTTTGACCCTTAAAGGCACGACACATTAACTGTTGGCACGTATTTTGTATCCCATGTGAAATTAATTTAGCAGAATACAAATAAAGAACAGAGAATCACCTTCCAGAATTCGATTCACGAGAAGCAAGAAAATGGACATGCAAATCCTCCAAAAGTCTCATATTTTTGCCTAACGTTGAGTTCTTTCCGAGCCAACCACCAAATCTATTAAAATTCCTTTCCCCCTGCAAACACAGGATCATTTTGGTGCAAAAGAGCATAACCAAAGCTAGGTAAATCATTTCCCCCAGGAGACACGACCATTTTTCATTAAAACCTTCTATAATGCAAGAATAAGTGGATAAGTTGACCAAAATTTTGGATAAGCAATTTGTCAAGAGTCGTTTACATTTGTAAGGATTGCATTATTTCAAGATCACATCCGAACAGATAATTCATTAAACTTCTCCCTTCCTAAAAGAGGAGTACACATCCAACTGGTTTTCCTATTTGATACAATGCCGAAAAATCAAATGTATAAAATCAAAGAGCAGTAAAATGATGCTTGTTAATCACAATGGAAGGAGAAACAGAAATAACAAGGGGCCTTAAATGGAGGCTCCCACGACCGAATTAGATTTTCACGAAATATACATTCATTACCTGCTCAAGTGTCTCTCTTTGCCCATGCAGTAGTGCAGAACTAATTGCAACAAAATGAAAAAGAAAATAAAGCACATGAATTAGAAGGGTGAAAAAGATGAATAAAAAATACTTCAATTCCAAGATCTGTAAAACAGAAAACATACGGAATTATACAGGATGAAAGGGCAGAATTTTGAGAGAGCTGCCATTGCCGATACTTCCTAATCTGCACATTGAAAATGTCTCCATCGCCAATGGACTCAGCAGCACGAGCAATCAAGCACATACGCTTTATCCCATTGTCATCTTTACCAACTGAACTTGGTCTATAGTTAACAAAATTTTCCTGCCAGATAATTTAAATGCATATTGAATCTTCATGATATGTCACAAAACAACGGATCTGATAACATAGCCTTAGGAGAAGACAAGATATTGAACTATGTATGGAGAAAAAGTGTGTGAAAGGAAGAAAAAACACTTGGTTTTTTCTATAACAATTTTTCTGCCATTTCTAATCACACCACCAGATATAGTAGTAAAATGCTACTGCAAAGATGATTCTGTCAAAATAACCTGAATAAGAAGAGGGACTAAATCTGGATCACTCATGCTAAGGTCTATTCTCTCATCCATCCTCAACTTCCCCGCATTAAAACCAAACAACCTACAAGGATACAAGACTGGTCAGCATAACGTATAAAATTATCTGAAAATTTGTGATACTTTTATTTGCGCAGACTGATCACTCACGGCACACAAACTATATGATCGAAGATTCCAATGCGCCTCGATTTCACATAATTCTTCACTTTCTCTTCCATATTGACACAGAGAACAAGCAACAACTAACATGACAAATAAAATAACAATATTTCAAGCTAAATATGTCCTACTGAAATATTCACATGCTAATCAAGTACAAATAATTTGTACAAATAATATCCATACAAATAATTTTCTAACAAAACACTTTAGCAAGTACAGAGATCTGAATGCAAAGAGAGAGATAAAACCCATACTTATCAACAGCTGTAAATGGTGAAATATCTTCATCCTTTGCACTGGTAAGCAACCGCTGTCTCACGTCATCGTATTTTATGACCGACATTGAGAGGCTCATATACTGTAACTGATTTAATGCCATGCGCATGTCTCCATTAACTCTTTCTGCAAGTTCCTCTAGAGCAATCTGGAAAAGAAAAATATAATTATTAAGACTACTAAAGAACAGAGTTATTCATTAAAAAACAATAAGAAAATAAGATGCTACTTTTAGAATAGCCACCTCGTTAACTTGAAGACCTTCAGCAGTGGCAACTTGCATTAACCTCTTTGCCATCTATCATTATAACCCAAATGTATTATCAGTGACAATAGTATGCCCTTAAACATTGAAACAAATTATTGACTCAAGACACCAAAAATGGATTTTATTTGCCATACATTTAAAAGCATTTGTCCATACAAAGACATGCAAGTCCAGATATACATAGGGCCAGTTTGGCTCCACTTTCAGAAACATATAAGTTATTTTGAAGTAATTCTGGTCGAAGTTGGTTTCCATACTTTAGTCAGATTATGAGAAGAAAAAATAAAGTAAAAAAGAAAAAAACCATACTTCTCATGGCCTCTTATACAATTTAGTTATGAGCAACACGTCTATGAGATGGTCTAATTCTTGGTGTATGCTACATCAGTAGGGAATAGGGATTATCTTTCTTCATATATATAATTCAAGAACATGTACAAGTATGTTTATTTGCGTATGTGTTTCGATACACATTTTCTTATAAATCTTAAACCATAAATCAATTCTACCCTAGAAGATTTAAAAAAATAATAATTCTAGCCCAC
The DNA here is from genome assembly GCA_008635985.1 of Ficus erecta. Lineage (NCBI taxonomy): Eukaryota > Viridiplantae > Streptophyta > Magnoliopsida > Rosales > Moraceae > Ficus > Ficus erecta. Next base: position 3,462 of record BKCH01002439.1, read on the forward strand.
CAAAATCAGAAGAAATATTAATAACACATGCTGAAGCCTTTCGAACATTTCCAAGTGGAACAAGAACCAATCTGTAGGCCAGCAATTTAACAGAAAAATTAAGTAACTTATTCAAACGGAAACCTGTTGCTTAGTAGGCTTCCGAAAGCTGAGAAGCAAACAGTAGTTCACGAGACTTTTCAGTTTCTGACTGTAGCGATCATTGCAAATGCAGATAATAGGAATCTTGGATATCTTAATGCTAGAAATAAGATCGGCAATGCCACCCCTGTCTCCAGCAGACATTCCATCGACCTCGTCCATAATCAGTACAGTTTTTGGATGCTTTGTCCTGCATTTTAACAACTAATTATAATAAAAATAAAAATAAAAAAACTCTACGGAGTACACACTAATTGTAAGTGCTAGTTTATTTAGGCATAGCGCCTATCGTCCTTGTCTTGTACTTCATTATTTATGAGTAATGAAGTTCTGTTTCTTTTTACATATATGTACGTAATTTGACAGAGCAAGATATACTGAAAATGGAAAACCAACCAATCCAGGTTAGCACTCAGGGCCTCATTGCTAACAAGCTCTTTTATAGAGTTTGCATTGCTTCCCCTGATTCCTTTTTCAATGTTGGCATCAGCCTTCCCCCGGCTGTCACTAGCATTTACCTAAACGAAAATTGTGCAGTATGAATCAGGAAAACACCGATGTATTCAATGAAATACTTTGCCAAATTATGTGCTTCCGAGGTCCAATATATGCTGATAAAATAGACACTACCTCAATTGTCTGGAAACCAAGCATCTGACTGACCAGCTTCGCTGACGTCGTTTTCCCTATACCGGGTGTTCCGCTCAATAGTACAGCTTTTTTTGCACCAGAATCATTTGCTGTTTTCCCCTTTTTCTTATTTCCAGTATCAAGAAATTGCTCGTGCCAACGTTCTAACCAATCATGAAGCTGCTTGACCTGGACACCATATACTATCAAGTGTTAATTATAATATCAAATCTTTCTAGATCAAAACATGTTAAAGTGAAAAGAGAAGCTAGAAATAGTTAATATACTTAAGAGTGCATAAGAGAGTGAATGCCCTGCTGTAAAATGATAACCAACACATACCAATGACTGATTTCCAATGATGTCATTCGGGACCTTTGGCCTATATTTTTCTGTCCATGTCAAAGCAGAATGCTGAGCAGTCTGGATCTTTTTCCTATCAAGGTTGGCACCTGAAGCCAGACTTTTATTGGCTACATTTTTAGATGCCGAGCTGCCCGTGCAATCTTTTAAAAGAACCCAAACAACAAGCAAAACTTGTAAGAGAAAGCCCAAAAGATACGGATAGACATTTAGGCAAGCTAAAATGTAAGAACAGATGTGAAAAATACAACAAGAATCAAAATGATGCATAATCAAAGAAAGGTAACTCCAAGCATGTAACACGTATACTCAACACGAATTAAAAATAGAAATAAATATTTTTTGCTATTTTAGGTGAAACATAAGCCTACTCAGTTAAAGCCTTTCCGTAGTCCAGATATTGAATCATAAACTACTTAGTTAACTGGATCGTACTCTTAATTTCTGTTTTCTGCATGATTTTCTTTGATTGTGACACATCGGCATCATCCACAGATTTCTTTGATCCTTGTTTAGGTTTTGCATGACTTGACACACGTATCAAATCAAATAGCCCGTCTTCACTAAGAAACAGTGTGCTGCATGGGGCGAAGAAAAGATTAATCAGAGGGCATAAAGAATAAGTTGATAGATGTCTGGCACTATGGATTGATCCAAGATAACATACCCAAGCTCTTTAGCTTTTTCGGATTTTCTTCCCCCAATATCCTCATCACATAGAAGGTAGTTCTGCAATGATACAATGTTAGTCGCCAGTATTTTCATGTCAAACCCAAGAAAACATGAGATCAGAGAAGTATAAAATGACCGTTTTCTTGCTGACGGATCCGGTAACACGGCCACCATGGCGTTTGATCAAGTCTTCTGCTTCCTCTCTTTCCAAACTGCAACCACAGTAAAATCTCAACATACATTCTGATTTCTGAAGCTGAAACAAATAAAAACAGCAATACTAAACATCATGATCCAGCCAAATCTTCCTTGGAATGGCATCATAAAAATCTCATTGAGGTGTGTAAATTGTATTTTTATTTATACTCAAAAGTTACAATTTACAAAGAAATAACTGTATAAGATTTGTTAGAATCAATACCGAGAAGCCATAACTTGTGTTCACAAGATCCATAACAAACAGTAGAAATAAAAAATGTTAATAATTATAATGATCATACCAAATATTAGGGGAAGAAATTGTAAAAGGATAGAATGAAAGAGGCCTCTTCTTCATCAAACCAAGCAAGCCTCTCAAATAGATAAATACTACCCTACAACTTCATAACAGTTTGATGTAAAGGACTTTCTTCGCCCGCAAAATAAGTTTGCAAGGCGGAGAAAGGTTACAAGATCTACCTGTCAAGTGTACCACTAATTACAAAAGTTAAACCAGCCAAACAGTCTGAAGCACCTTCAGGAACTTCCTGAAACGAGCAAAAAAAAAAAAAAACATAACATAACAAACAAAAAAACAAACCAAATATAATGTAAATAACTATAAATAAAACAAAATTAAAAACCAATTCAATTAATAAGCTAAATGAGAAAGTGTTTGACCTTTTGTCCTTTGTGTGGAGGATCTTTTCTTTCTCCAAAATTCATAAATCCACCACGTCCACCACCCCGTCCTCTTCCACCAGCTGGAGTCGCCGAGGCGCCTCTTCCACCACCACGACCCCTCCCACCCGATTTGGAAGGAGTTTCTACATGTTTGACTTCATCGTCATCGTCACTTTCATCAATATCCATTGGTTTCTGTCCAGTTCCCCTTCCAGATCCGCTCTTAAGTTTCTTTCTTGGCGTGGCAGCAACTGAGTTTTTCTTCGTGTTGGGCAAAACAAAGTCATCTTCATCATCATCAAATTTGTGAATCTTTCTTGCAGGCGAGGGTTTTATAGTCTCCTCATTATCAGTTTGAGTCTTTCTTTTCGCAGGAACCTCAACCTTCTCCTTTTCATCTTTAGGCTTCTCTGCAGAAAAATACTTGCTAGTTTTTCTTCGGCCTGAATTATCTTGGCTTCCTTGCACCTGGTTTCTCAGAATCAAATTGAAAAAATAAATAAATAATGAAAATAAACAAGAGAAATAATGAAAATATAAGATTCGACTATTAATGTCACTCTCACTCCTCATAAATAGTTTTGGGTGATTTCCCTTCACATGTTTTCTCATGTGTAACTTGCCAACTAGACGACAAAATTCTACTCCTGCACTAGGTAGCAAACTCAATATGGAGTGCCCTATCCACTCAACCGAACTAGATAGCCAACCAAAACATTATCATTCACTAGCCTTCTGCCTTGATTCGCTCCTAAAAGAAAGGACACCCACATACTCACACTCAGTGATTAAAAAAAAAACGTGTTTGATATTTCATCTGGGACCAAAGAATTCACAATTTACACATTCCAAATCCATAAGAAATGCTATTGAGATTTCATTTGGTGAACCAAAAGATTCGAAATTTACACATTCCCAACACATAAGAAATGTGGTGGACATTTCATTTGCTGACTAAAAACATCATTAAATTTACACATTCCCCAATCCGAATACCCTTGGTGACCAAAAATATTCAAAATTTACACATACTGCTAAGAGATTAAAAAGGGTATTTAGCTTCGCCTTTCAATTTCAGTTTTCTCGGAAACCAGCAAAGGGTAATCTAAAAAGTACACCAATATAATGTCTCTAAAAGCCTAGCCCCACAACAAAAGAGACACTTATCGAAAACCCAGTACTCTAAACTATACACTGGAAGTTACAAACACTGAAAAACAATATAACAATGACCTTAATAATCACAAAAAGGATTACAATGGCTAAAACCCAGAACAGACTCACCGGCTTCTCGGGCGGAGGTTGAGCAGATTTTGAGGCCGAATTGGCATTGCCCTTTTCGTGGGATCTCATAAACCATTTCCTAATATCTGACTGTGACTTTACAATTTCACATAACACAACAAACGAAAGAAAACAAAATCAAACAACAAAGAAACAGAAACAAAATCGAATCTCAATTTTAACCCTTTATTCCACATTAAAGGAGGACCCAAAAACTTATTTAAAAAAAGAAATGAAGAAAGAAGAAAAACAATTGCTTTGACCGCATTTTCCACTTACCATTGAGTGGGCACAAAACACTCCTTCAATTGAACTCAATTTGCCATGCAAACAAGAACTGCGAAATCCAAATATAGTGGGTCAGAATCTTTATCTCAGTGGTATGTGTGTTTATATTCATATATATATATGTGTGTGTGTGTGTGTGTGTGTGTGTATTAATAATGTTTTCTTTAAAAAAATGAAGAAAATATTTGATTCCGTTTAATTCTTCTATTCTTCAAACGTGTTTCAAGAACCTTTCTCCAAAAAGAAAAAGGGTTTCAGGAAAAAACTCCAACAGAGTTGTCAATTGGAGAACTCTAGCAAATAAACTCTGTAACCGAATGAGATTTTATGTCTGAAATGAAAATTTTGAAATGAAGAGAAGTACAGAGGTTCGCTTATAAAATATATATATATATATATATATAGAGAGAGAGAGAGAGAGAGAGAGAGCAGAAGAGAGGCAGAAGCCCCACATTGTGAACAAACGAGCAGCGACAATGGCGATCAGACGAGCAGTGGAAGTTGAGGCCTTTCCGCTTCTGCTGCTGATTGCGAATTTAGGTTCAATTTTTTTTTTTTTTTAATAAGAATTTTGGGTTTCAAATTTACCTATAGACAAACCCTAGAAAAAAGGTTTTTCTTTTAAAGGATTTTAGGGTTAGTTTGGTTGATAAGTCCAAACTAACATTTTCAAACTTTTTTTTGTCTTTTTTCTCAAAAGTTTTTGTCTTTTTCCCAAAAAGTTTTTTGTCTTTTCTGAAAAGTCAACATAATTTACTATTTAAACTTAAAAATCTTAACTCGAACTTACACACCAAACACCCCCTTAAAGTGTCCATTTTGGAATTTAGGGCTGACACACGACAAGAAAATGCAGGTTAGACTTTGACTCCGTTTGGTGTTACGGTTGGAGTTAAAATTTTTAAGTTGAAATTGATTTTTTAAAAACTAGTTATAATTTTTATTGACTTTTCAGAAAAAATAAATAAATAAAAACTGAGATGAAAAATTTAAGTTTGAGTTGAATCACGAAACAGAACATTTGGAAAAATGAGTTTGAGTTGGTTTTATGTTTTGGATTTGACCTCCTATACGATTTTTATGTTTTTTTTTTTTTGGAGCAAGATGATTTTATGTTTTCAATTGATCAAATGTGATAAATAATTACTAATTTGCTAGATATGAAATTGATTGTTAACTCTCGGCGTGTTCCAAATCTATCATATCCATAAATTGTGTGAGTCATGTCGTATTAACCAATCTAAAAACTCTATTAACGGGTTGTATGGTTGTGTCAACCAACCAACTTGACAAGTTAAGTTGGTGTTGGGGTTTATAAACACACGCAATACACACACACGCGTAATAATTTAAGGATCGTGTTTGTGTTAGAATTTTACAAATTGGGAAAATGATGTCACATGCCATCAAAATCCAGCTTGGATCAACTTTTAATGTTAAAAGAAAATCTCTGATTATGTGCCATAATGGCACCACCAAGTATTCAAATGTAAAAGAATTATTTAAACTATTTATCCTCAGATCCTCTCTCCATATTTCTTCTCTTTCTATCTTTCATGATTCTCTGCCTCTCTCTCTCTAACACAGACCTCGCTCCCTCTTTCTCCTCCAATCACGTCAATGCCCTTCCTAGCCACCAACTTCATTCACGGATCCATAGCCGTTTGATCAACATGCCTCCCACACGACAATCGAAGGCACATGAGGAGATCTCTCTCCCGCCGTTCGGAGGTGCGAAGAGGAATGGATCTCCTCCCACCACACCTACATGGAGGAGATCCAGTGAGATCTCCTCAACTCGTTAGGAGATATGTTAAGATCAACACCTGTCATGGCCAGACATCCAAGATCTCCTCAGCCTGTGCTCTCTCACTGCGGCCGTGGAGATCTTCCTTAGTTGCGGCCTCGTGAATCTCCTCCTTACGCAAGGAAGGAAAATTTTCTTCTTTGCCAAAGCCGTGTGGAGGCATCACTCTGGTTGGGTGCGTATGAGTTTTATGACGCTGTTGTCTTTTAGAGTTGAGTGACGGCCGCAATGGCGGTCTCCAATATTTGAGATCTCATAATCGTCTTCAATCGCGCACCATTGCATATTTGAGTTTTTTTCCCCTAATTATGTTTTTTTTTTTTTTCCAATTTTGGTGTACTTTTATGGAGGATGTGCACTTTTATGGTGAATTATTTATATTCATAATTTTGTTTTTCCATTTTCTAGTAAAGAAATTTAGTAAATCCAATAGTGTCGATGATTACCGATCGGTAGTTATCAACTGGATGTGCTTATTAGTAAATAATCATCCGATATAATGTCGAAGATGATTATTAATTAGTACATAAAAGTACTACTCTTATAATGATTATTGTTGAATAATTACTAAAATTTTTTAGAGTTTTAATTACATATGGTTTAAAGGTGATGGTTTGATTTTTTTTTTTTTTTTTTGAATTTTAGTCAATAAAATCTTGAATTTTTTAAATATTGACAATTTAAGTCACTTTTATCTAATTTTATTAAGTTTTTAATATGAAAGTCACATGACTTATCACATACATAAATTAGATTAATTTTTAAAAGACGAAAATATTCTTATTTAAAAAAAAAAAAAAAAAAAAAAAACACATAGAACCCGCTACACATTAATTAAATAAAAAAAAAAGCAGAGAGAGAGAGAGAGAGAGAGAGAGAGAGGTGAAACACCCCCCCGCCCAACAACAAACCGAACTGAAACCCTCCCGTCCCCCGTCGTCTTCTCCGTCGGCGAGCTCAACCCCCACCCCAACCCACCGAACTCAAACCCACCCATCCGCCCACCAAAATCAAAACCCAGCGCCCAGCCCCCTCCCCCGTCGCCGTCGGCGAGCCCAAGCCCCCCCCCCCCCCCCCCCCCGGGGCGTCTTCGCTGTTCTTTTTCGTTAACTGGATCGCGCTTGAATTTCTTCTCTTCCTGGCTATTCTTTGTTTATCAATACCAAGCTCTGTTCTGTTCCCTTTTCTTCTTCTTTTTCCTCGGTCCGAGGTTCCTACTGAGCAACTTACGCAGTTACGAAACGAAAATCTTAAATTTGTTTTTGTCATATACCATATGATATTATTTTCATTTTAAGCTTTCTGTCTACTCCACAGGTACAAATTCTCTTGTTTCCTTCTTTTAATTGAATTTTAATGACCTTATTTTTTCCAAGAACACACAGCTGATTTTTAAGACTACGAGGAACCTGTCAAATTAATAAAAAAAGAACAAAACTTTGAAAAAAAAAAAGAAAAAGAAATCGTTATAGGGTTTTCAAATTTGGGCGTGATTTGAAAAACCCAAATTTCTAATTCTCTTCAAAACTACCAAAAAAAAAAATTTATTGTCAATTATTGTCTTGCAGAGCTGTTTTCGCAACATGGGTTATGGTTCAGATAGCGGTTCTCTTGATGGGAGGGACGAAGGTTAGTTTTTTTTTTTTTTTTTTTTTTTTTTTTTTTTTTTTTTTTCTGGGCAATGGAAAAATGATTAATCTTTATATTGTTATGTTTTCTATATTGATGATAGTCTCATGTGTGTATATTGAAGAGGGTTTGGAGTTGGCTGGTTGGAGTTCAATATTCTAGGTCTATATGATTGTGTTGTGGTGGTTCTGTCTTTGAACTTTCGACTTATTTTTGTTGGTCGGAATCGTTGTTATGCCACAAGATATAGTTGTTTCAACTTTTTTAATCTGGCAGATGACGAGGAAGACTACGAAGAGAATGGTGGTAGTAATCGGCTTCTGGGATTTATGTTTGGCAATGTCGATAACTCCGGTGATCTTGATGTTGACTACCTTGATGAGGTAATCTTTGTCCTCTTCTTGATGTTACATTTATCTGTTTTGGTCATTCTATAAAGAAATAGACAATGCCCTTTTTTTTTTTTCTTTCTTTCAATATCTTTTATTTTGTTGAATGAATGTGTAAATGGTTATTAGTCAGAGGAAAGGCAGAATGCTGTAACTATGGTTACTAGGCCAGTGATTGAGCTAAGTCTCGAAACAGATTTGGCAAGTTATGGAGGTGGCAATGCTAGCAATGAATTAGCAATGCTGATGAAATGATTATGTTTAATAACTTTTTCGTTTTAAATTGTATGAATGTAATTGGTTCATAGTGGGTGGTTGAGGATTAGGACTGTTACATCTAATTTATGGACTGATTATTTATTTATTTATTCATTTTTTTTTTTGTTTTGTTTTTGTTGTTGTTGAAGATTTCACATCCTCTGTCTTTGTAATTGATTACATATCAATGCAAATTGTTTTTTTGAAAGTTTTATAATCTTGATGCTAAAATATGGATTATGGATATACGGCTACACTTTTCAGGACGCAAAGGAGCATCTTTCTGCTTTGGCTGACAAGCTGGGTTCATCTCTAACTGATATAGATGTATGGAACTTTCAATATCTGTTTCCCTCTGTAGCTCTATTTTGAACATTATTCTCATGATTTTGTTCACAGTTGGACAATGATCTCTGCTTTTTTTTTTTTTTTGTTCTGCAATAGTATACTTGGGGGGATTTTAGTGTAACTTCTCTTCCTTTTGCTTTTCTCTCTCCTCTAATACGAAGAGTTTTTGTGTGATTGTAGTTGTCAATTAAATCACCCCAAACATCTGCTGATGTTGTTGAACAAGGTATTGTTGTATATGCCTGAAATTACAGCATTGAATGTCTGATGTTCTTCTAATATTTTCGTATTCCATTGTTTTTTCTCTTCAAGATTTATGACAGGCATGCGGTGTTTAAATGTTAGAAAATATTTATGGAAGTGCGGCAATTCTAATTAAGCATAATGTAAAAAATAAAGATAATTAATGGTTACGATGGTTAGCTAATGAGCTTGCAATTATGTTGCATGCACCAAATTTTTTTTTTTTGTCGGTTAAAAAGAATTGAAAATAAGGATTACCCTTCGTCCTAAAAGCTTAATCAATTAGGATATAGAACAAAAAAGTTATCAGTTTCAACAGTGCACGGACTTGTGGCTCTTGAATTAACTGCTACAGTTCTTAGATGTCTGACTTCCTTTTTATCTTTCTTCCCTTTTTTTTTTTTTTTTTTTTTGTTTTTTTTGTGTTTCCTTTTGTTTTTTTTGTATGAGTAATGCATGAGACTTGATGTTAGGTAATCGGTTTTCCAAATACTTGAAGATATCATCCTGTCTTCTGCCCTGCATGGTTATAGTTCACTTGTTTGTTGTTTGTCATCTTTCTGGATAGATGTTCATTGTGTTGCTTTTGTGCCAGACTATGACGAAAAAGCTGAAGATGCAGTTGATTATGAAGACATTGATGAGCAGTATGAAGGACCAGAGATTCAAGCTGCCAGTGAGGAGGACTATCTACTGCCTAAAAAGGAATATTTTTCTTCTGAAGTTTCATTGGCTACTTTGAAGCCTACAGCTTCTGTATTTGACGATGAAAATTATGACGAGGAAATTGAACAGGAAAACGAGGTGCTTGAAAACAATGCAGATGCTCAAGCTGTTATTCTCTCAGGTATTCTCTCAGTTTAATATGAATTATTAACCCTAACTTTTCCAATTTCCCCCCTATTCTATACATTTATCACTTCTGAATGTTTTGCTTTTTCTTGTATAACTTGTTTTCCTTTGAACATCAGCTGTAGCGTAAAACTGTTTTCTAGAATCTCAAAATAGTAGTAAGATTTTTGTTTCGATTCTAAAACTTTCGAAATAGAATAAAAGCACAATTGGTAACTGGAAAAAACTGCTACTTGCTTTAAGAAACTAAATATAAAACATATGCTTGGAAATTGCATGTACAAGAAAGAAAATGATAAAGAAAAGATGTTGTCTTAGATTAAACGCAGTTTCCGGCTTTGCAAAAAAGACAAAGATACTAAATCAGTGTTACACACAGACACATACATGTGCATGTATATATGCGTAAAATCAAGCCAACCAATTTGGGTACACTCCCGTAGTTTGGTGTATTAGTTTTTATCAATAAACTGAACAATGGTGTTACTATTTTAGTAATTTCTATTCTTCCTGTCCGAGCTTTATTTTTTGACATTGGACTCATCTTAGCCTGTCACTGTCAGGCGAGCAGGGTAAGTCTCCTGAGGCGGATTTTACCAGTGAGAGGACTTTTGAGGATGATCATCAGACCAGATCGGATGATGCTGAAACTTTAGTTTCTGAAGAAGAAGAAGAGTTTCAGGTTACTTTTTTTTTTTTAATAAATAAAAATTTATTATAAGCTAGCTCACAAGCATGAAGTTCTGAGTTTTATT
>BKCH01002440.1:0-48194 GCA_008635985.1 Ficus erecta
GGGACGAAACGGGGGCAGTGCCAAGCAGTGGAGAAGTGAACCTTCACACTTTTATATATATATATATATATATATATATATATATTTATGTTGTTGTTATTATTATTATTATTACTAGTTATTTATACAAGTGGAGATAATATGAGAGCTTTTTTTTTTTTTTTTTCACTGGTATAAATTAGAGAGAAGAAAAAAGCTCCATATGAAGTAAAAAATGTTGGGGGATATGAAATATAAACGTGTGTGTCTGTTAGAGGGAGAAAGAGTTTATTTCCAAAAAAAAAAAAAAAAGAGTTAAGTAGTTTTTTTCTTTTTTTTTTTTTTTTTACCAAAGAAGATAATATATTTAAAGTAAATAATATAATTATTCATTTATAAAGAAGTAAATAAATATTTATTCTGTAAACTATTTTAAATAAATTATTTACTGATAAACATTTTATTTATTTTAGATATTTAAAATTTGTTATTTATTTTGTTTTAAAAAATAGCCTACATGCTACGATTTCTGATACTCAGATGATTAGATCACACCTCAAGGCCAAACCCCCGATGATGCAGAAGGGGCCAGCTTAAAGATAAAAAGAGGCCTTAAGTGAAACTTTCATGTGAGTTGTATAAAAATCAATAATACGTACATAAGCAATGTTTATGTACTACGTTGAATTTGTAAATATTTTTTTCTTAGAATATTGTGAAGTTTTTCCCCCCTAAATTTTCAATACTTGGAGTCTCCGAGTATTATATTAGATATGTTAATTGACATGACACTTTAACTAATATGATATATGATAAATATATATATATATATATATATATTAGTGAAAGCTTATAAAATAAAGAGAGAGAAAAGACACAAGAGTCGAATCCCCTTATATAATACTCATATATATGTCTTTAGATTATATGCGTTTTATAAATTACTTGTTGACAAGTACACAGTGAATAGACAAACAAAACAAAAAAAGTAAAAACTAAAAATAAATAAATCCACATAGAGTTGACGTGTCCATCACGTAACTGTCACATGGCGAACATAGAAGGGATGATGAAAACGTCAATTCACGCTTTTAAAGAGAGTTAAAGATTGCATGCTTAATAGTCTTTATTTTCTCCTTTTTTTTTAGTTTTTTTTTTTTTTTTTTCGTTTTTAAGAGGAATGATAGACTCTATTATATAGTTGCACAAACTTTCGATGTAAGGACCGTTAACCATTAAAAAATCAACAATGCAAATTGCAACCAAACCATTCCCAACCCTCACCACCTATATAATGACTCGCTGCTTGGTCTCCTCTTGGAGACCTTGTGGGGCCATATTTAAGCCTGTGATGCATTTGGAATGGGTCTCATAGGCGTGATTAATTTCGGTAGAACTGAGAATTTGTAATGGGTCTCTTACTCCAACTATATGGATCCATTTGGTAGAAATTTTACTTTTGTTTTTGTTCGAAAGTCAGATTTAGTCTTTCCATAATTAGGAACAATATTTTTGTTATTTAAATATCCTACGTGTATTTCCGAATTTCTAGGAATAGCATAAACAAGTTTTGCTCTGTACATTAACCATGTAAATATAATGAGGAAGTCAGTTTGTAATCTATCTAATTAACGAGGAATAATATTTTTTAAAGTAGTGTATTATTTTCGAATCCTACCTGATATTAGCTTTTATGGTATCAATGCAGTGAAAGCTAATTTTGGTTGAGGGAATCAAAGGTTGATTGGCCACTTCGGGAGTAAAGAGAGATGGTTCGGAGATTACGTCTGAGTCCTCCTAACCCGTCTCAAAAATCACTCCCACTGCTTCTTTTGAGCCCTTATCCCTCCAAATTACGAATCACAAGCTTAACGGGAAGAATTACCTTCAATGGTCTTGTTCCGTCCAAACGGTGATTTGGGGGAAAATGGAAATCTGGCTATCTCGAGTTCCATTCCTAAGCCCAATTCGACTGATTCCTCATTTGCTAATTGGGACATTCAGAATTCTATGGTTATGGCGTGGCTGATTCATTCGATGGAGGATGCCATTGGTGAAACCTACTTGTTTCATCTGACTACTAAGGCCATTTGGGATGCTATGTCTCTGGCCTATTCCGATCTTGCCAACTCGTCATAGGTATTCGAACTTCGAAATAGGGCTCGAAATCTCCTTCAGGGGACATGACGGTCATAATTTTTTTTTCAGCATGTTGCAGAAATTGTGCAGGAACTGGATCTTTTCCACTTCTGTGAATGGCATCATCCCGAGGATGCCATTTTGCATCGCAAAATTGTTGCTCACGAAAGGGTTTACAATTTCTTGGCTGGCCTCAACCATGATCTAGATGAGGTTCGTGGACAGATATTAGGCATGAAGTCATTGCCTACAATTGAGGAACTGTTCGCTGACGTTCGCCATGAGAAAAACCGCCATTGTGTTATGCTTACTGACTTTCCTGTCTTGGTTCCTGAAAACTCTACTTTGGCTGCACGTGGTTCTGACAATCATGGTTCTGACACTCTTGGTGATGTCCACTCTAAGAAGAATTCCTCTTGGTGTGATCACTGCCAGTGGCTGTATCATACCCGGGACACGTGCTGGAAACTCCATGGCAAGCATGATAATTGGGTCCTGAATCGACTTCGTAATCGTGAAGGCAAAGGCCTTCAAGCCTCAACTGAATCGACACTAGAAAAAATTGATGCACTTGTCGCTCTCTCCAAGAGCCAGTTGGATCATCTCTGCAAGCTTCTCTCCACAACTACATCCTCCAATTCTAATATGGCTATCACAGGTACCTCGTTGACTGCATTTGGCAGTCTGACTTTGCAAGGTGAGCCCTGGATTATTGATTTGGGTGTTTTAGATCAAATGACGGGATGTGAAAAAAAACTTCTCATCATATGTTCCGAGTCTCGGTAATCACAAGGTTAAGATTGCGGATGGTTCCTTTACGATTGTCGCTGGTGTGGGTACCATTTCCCCATATTACACATACAGGCGTTCTTCACGTTCCTCATTTGTCTTGCAATCTTTTGTCTATTAGTAAGATTACAAAAGACTTGCAATGTGTTGTGAATTTCACGCCCCCTTTATGTATTTTTCAGGATCAGCATTCGAGGAGGAGGATTGGCAGTACTAGAGAGTTATCTAGATTATATTACTTGAGAATTCATAAGCGTCAGTGGGCATGTGAAGGTGGTTGTTACCGATTCTACCCTTTCTCAACATCAAAAAATCATTCTTCTCTATTGTAGGCTAGGTCATCCCAGTTTTTTGTATTTAAAACGTTTGTTTCCTTCATTGTTTCGCAATAAAGATTCTTTCCAGTGTGAAGTTTGTCCATTGGCTAAACATAGGCGTGTTTATCTTCCTCCTTAACCTTATCGTGCTTCTAAACTGTTTGCCCTAATTCATAATGATATTTGGGGTCCATCCCGTATTCATACTGTTTCTAACCAGCGATGGTTTATTTCCTTTGTGGATGATCATACTCGTGCATGTTGGGTTTTCTTATTGAAATATAAATTGGAAGTTTAACAAGTCTTTAAAAATTTTTATGCCATGGTCAAAACTCAATATAATGAAAATGTTCAAATTTGGATAACTGATAATGAGACAGAAAATTTTAATTAGTTTTTTGAATGAACATGGCCTCATTCATCAAAGTTCTTGTATGAGCACCCCTTAACAAAACGACATATTAGAAAGAAAAAATAGTCACTTGTTAGAGGTTACCCGGTCCTTGTAATTAATCACATGCCCTCCCAAGTCTTAAATTATCAAATACCATTGGATTGTCTTTCTTAGTTATCCCTCAAAACCATCTATTTTCTTCTCTAGATCTTCAGGTTTTCGAGTGCTCGGCCTTTGTCCATGTTCATGACCCCAATTGGAACAAGTTTGATCCTTGCTCGCACAAATGTGTTTTCCTTGGTTATTCCTTCACACAAAAAGGTTTTCGATGTTATTCTCTTGAAAAAAAAAAAAAAGATACTTTGTTTCTCGAGATGTGACTTTTTTGAAAATCAGACATTTTTTTTTTAAATCAAGCTCGTAAGGGAATGTCTTTGGTTGGGATACTAGTCTAGGTTCGGATGAGGAGTTCTATCATTCAAATTTATTTTGAAAGTGCAGATCGTCATTCAAATTGGAATTCGAATATTTGGGAATAATTTTGGGCTTCCAATCATCTCTCTTTATTAGAATTATAGGGGTCATTTGGTTATTTGTCTAAGTTTGGTGCAAATAAAGAAATATTTGTTTTTTTATTTTTTATTTTTACCTTTATTATTTAGAGAGCTAGAATTGGGTTATAACCAATTTTGTCTGTTTCTAGCCTCTATATACTCTCTGGTTGTTTCCTTGCTTTTCGATTAATGAGAATATCTCCATTACTTCAGCAAAATCTCTGAAATGGTATCAGAGCAATTTTTTCCTTGCTGCGTCTGATCATCTTTCCTTCCATTTTCTTGCTTGATGGCTTGCGGTGGTAACTCCAATACCGGCAATCGTGCGGTGGTTAACACCCCTTCTGCCTCAGCGATGGAAGATTCAGGCAGCCCATATTTTCTTCATAATGGAGATCATCCGGGTCTGATTCTGGTTTCTCACCAACTCACTGGATCTAATTATAACACCTGGAGTCGATTTATGGAGATGGCTTTCACAGCCAAAAACAAGCTCGCTTTTATCGACGGAAGCCTTCCTCGTCCTCCCGTCGGCGACCTTCTTCACGGTGTTTGGGTTCGCTGCAACTCGATGGTAATTTCCTGGCTCTTAAATTCTGTTTCACGAGACATAACAGATAGTCTTCTTTACTTTGATACTGCATCCAATGTTTGGACTGATCTTCATGATTGTTTTCACCAAAGTAACGGACCGCGGATTTTTCAGATTAAGACGCACTTAGTTGCTCTTAATCAAGGGTCCATGGATGTGAGCACTTACTATACCAAGCTCAAAATTCTTTGGGACGAACTGAGCAATTTCCAGCCCATTCCTGTATGTAATTGTGGGGGAATAAGAGCTTGGATGGAATTTCAGCAGAAGGAATATGTAATGCAGTTTCTCATGGGGCTCAATGAGTCATACTCTCAAACACGTAGTCAAATCTTGATGATGGAGCCATTGCCTTCAATTTCTAAAGTTTTCTCACTTGTTGTACAAGAGGAAAGGCAACGCCAGATTAATTCTGGATCTTCTCTCTTGCTTGGGTCTATTGCTGTTGCAGACTCAAGTTCTTCTGCTTTGATTTCCGTTGCCAATTTCACTCAAAAGACCAAACGCGACAGGCTTCTTTGCACTCATTGTGGAATCCAGGGTCATACCGTGGATAAATGTTACAAACTTCATGGTTATCCACCTGGGTATAAGCCTCGATCCAAGAACTCTGAGATGAAGATACAAGCTAATCAAATGTCTGTGAACACAAGCACTATTGCTGGACACAATGCTGGGTCTGCCTCTTCGCCTTTGGACACACTAACAACGAATCAATGCTAGCAGCTGATTGCTCTCTTAAGCTCACAGCTTCAAGGCAAATCCATTGCTTCAGCCTCTGAATTGCAGCAGCATGGTGGGACAGTGGCAAGCTTCAATGGTATTTTTTCACTTTCCTCAGTCCTAACTTCGTTTCCCATTAATTCAGCTTCTTGGATTTTAGATAGTGGTACCACACATCATGTATGTTGTTCAACGTCCTTCTTTGCACAATCCTTTCCAGCAACAAATTCTTCTGTTGTCCTTCCAAATGGTCAATCTGCTTCTATCTCTCAAATTGGCTCAGTAAAATTATCCCCTGCAATTGTTCTCCAAAATGTGTTGTTTGTGCCTCGATTCAAATTCAATATGTTGTCTGTTTAGTAGTCTTACTCAAACCAATCAATTTTTCATTACATTCACAGCTGATTCTTGTGTTATTCAGGACCATACTCGGGCCAAAACGATTGGGATGGGTAGGCGGGTTGTAAACCTCTATGTCTTGGACCTCAATACACTCAATACCAATTTTCCAGTTGTATCTAATTTTTCTACACCTTCCATTAAATGTAACCAAGCCACTCTTTCTGAAAAGGAACTTTGGCATTACCGTTTAGGTCATCCATCTTATGTAAAGATACAGAATCTCCGACATGAATTACAAATCTCTCAATTTCCTAATGATCCAGTGCATTGATCTATTTGCCATTTGTCCAAGCAACGACGCTTACCTTTTATCTCTACCAATTCTTTGTCAAATCTGCCTTTTACATTGATACATTGTGACATTTGGGGACCATATCACACACTTACACCTGAAGGGTACAAATATTTTTTAACCATTGTTGACAATTGTACCCGTTTTACCTGGGTTTATTTTTTACATGCAAAATCAGATGTGGGTGTTATTTTTCCAGAATTCTTTAAGCTCATTGCACTCAATTTGGGGTCAATATTAAGTCAGTACGTTCTGATAATGCTCCTGAATTAGCCTTTTCTGATTTTTTTTTTGCGAACATGGTGTTGTCCCTTTTCATTCTTGTGTTGATAGACCACAACAAAACTCTGTGGTTGAGAGAAAACATCAGCACATTCTTAATGCTGCTTGTGCCTTGCATTTCCAATCAAACATTCCATTAGCATATTGGGGTTATTGTGTCTTGACTTCCGTATATCTAAACAATAGAACTCCCACACCTCTCTTGTCCAATAAAACTCCTTTTGAACTTCTTTGGAAAAAAAAAAAAAAAAAAAAAAACCAAGTTTTACTCATTTACGTGTATTTGGGTATTTATGCTATGGTTCTACTTTGCAACGTTTTCATACAAAATTCTCACCTCGGGCTATCCCATCAGTTTTTCTTGGCTATCCTCCTGGTTACAAGGGTTACAAGTTGCTGGATTTGTCCACAAACAATGTTTACATCTCAAGAGATGTTGTTTTCCATGAACAAATTTTTCCCTTTAAACACAGTTCAAATAAATTACCTATGACATAAATTTTTTCTGAAACAGTTCTTCCCATCCCTCTTCCTCCCTGTGTTGATAATTTTGTTTCCCCTGTGCTTGATTCTTCAAAGTCCAATGCCTCTCCTGTCTCTCCTGTACTTGATTCGTCCATCTCCTCTCGTCCAACTCGTGTCATCAAACCTCCTTCCTATCTCAAGGATTTTCATTGTTTTGCTGTTGGCACAAAACACTCCACCAATCATCTTCTTCACAAGTTCTCAGTTATGATTGATTATCTCCTTCTCACCGTTCCTTTGTATGCTCTGTTTCTTCTCACACTGAACCTTCCACCTACTCCCAAGCTGCTAGTGATCCAGCTTGGCAAGAAGCAATGGCTGCTGAATTGTGTGCTTTGGAGAGTAACAATACATGGTCCTTAGTTTCTCTTCACAGGAAAACACCCAGTTGGTTGTAAATGGGTATACAAAATTAAATATCGGGCCGATGGGACCATTCAGAGGTACAAAGCGAGGCTAGTAGCCAAGGGGTACACTCAGCAAGAGGGAATTGATTGCCTCGATACTTTTTCCCCTGTTGCTAAACTTGCCACGGTGAAGGTTTTGCTTGCTTTAGCTGCAATTAATGGTTGGAGCCTCACACAATTAGATGTTAATAATGCTTTTTTGCACGGTGATTTAAATGAAGAAGTGTAAATGACTCTTCCACCAGGTTTTCACCGTGAGGGGGAGACCTTATCTGATGACACTGTTTGCAAACTTCATAAATCCATTTATGGCTTGAAGCAGGCCTCAAGACAATGGTTCTTCAAGTTTTCACAAGCCATCATCGGTGAAGGTTTCACTCAATCCAATGTTGATCACTCACTTTTTGTCAACACTGATGGTGAGAAATTTATTGCCCTACTAGTTTATGTTGATGATATTGTGATAGCTAGTAACAATGACAAATCTATAGCAAATCTCAAAGTATTGCTTGACAAACGTTTCAAACTCAAGGATCTTGGACAATGAAAGTACTTCTTGGGCTTGGAGGTTGCTAGATCTGGCAAAGGAATCTCTGTTAGTCAGAGACACTATGCCCTGGAACTTTTGTCTGATGCAGGTGTTCTTGGTTGTAAGACTAGAAATAGTCCAGTGGATCCCAATATGAAGTTGTCTCAAACAGAAGGGGAGTTGCTTGAAGATCCTCTGGTTTATAGAAGGATGATAGGCAAGCTTTTGTATTTAACCATTACGAGACCTGATTTGGCATATTCTACCGATTGAGTCAATTCATGACTGTACCAAGAGCTCCACACTTGCAGGCTGCTCGTCATGTCTTACAATATATCAAAGGTACAGCTGGGCAGGGTCTTTTCTTCTCTTCTTCTTCCACTATTCAACTTAAGGCCTTTGCTGACTCGGATTGGGCTTCATGCCCTGATACAAGGCGTTCTATTAGTGGTTTTTGTGTGTTTCTTGGTGACTCACTGGTTTCATGGAAGTCAAAGAAACAACAAACCGTTTCTAGATCCTCTGCTGAAGCGGAATATCGCTCCATGGCAAAT
Source organism: Ficus erecta (assembly GCA_008635985.1). Classification (NCBI taxonomy): domain Eukaryota; kingdom Viridiplantae; phylum Streptophyta; class Magnoliopsida; order Rosales; family Moraceae; genus Ficus; species Ficus erecta. The sequence continues at coordinate 8,479 of BKCH01002440.1, forward strand.
GCTACGTGCGAATTAATGTGGCTTCTCTCCTTGCTAAAGGACATATTACTCACACAGGACCAGCTCTACTTTTTTGTGACAATCAATCTGCGTTGCACATAGCAGCCAACCCGGTGTTCCATGAAAGAACAAAGCACATAGAAATAGATTGTCATCTAGTAAGGGAGAAAATTTTGAATGGCAGCCTAAAGACTCTTCATGTGACTTCTCAGCATCAGATTGCAGACATTCTGACCAAGCCCTTGTTCCCAACTCAGTTCTTCTTCTTGCTCAACAAGATGGGAGTTCACAACATTCACTCTCCATCTTGAGAGGGAGTATTAGAATTATAGGGGTCATTTGGTTATTTGTCTAAGTTTGGTGCAAATAAAGAAAAATTTGTTTTTTTTGTTTTTTTGTTTTACCTTTATTATTTAGAGAGCTAGAATTGGGTTATAATCAATTTTGTCTGTTTCTAGCCTCTATATACTCTCTGGTTGTTTCCTTGCTTTTCAATTAATGAGAATATCTCCATTACTTCAGCAAAATCTCTGAAACTCTCAAACCAATTCTTTCTCTCCACAAAATCAACCACCAAATCTTCTCTCATAGCCTTTCCCATCTGATTCTCATCCTCCAAATCTGCCAGCTGAATCCACTACTGATATCCAATATTCAAATCCTAATATCTCCCAACAAGAAAATTCGAATATTGCAGTCCCTAGTCAGCCCTCTATTTTAGTTAATCCCACTGATTTAGATTCCCAAAACATTCAAATTTTAAACTCTCTTGCACCAAATCCGATCCTTCCTTTTGTTCCTAATGAATCTGGTCCAGTTTCCTCCCCTCCAACCATTCCTCAACAACCTATCTCCACATCTAATTCTACTCTTTTGTCATATCCATTCCACTTAATCTAGACGTGCAAATGACAGGGGGAGAATCGGTACAGCCGTTTCCACTTTACCTCTCACGCAAAAATATTGTTAGATAAAAATAAAAATCCTGATAACAATCTAACACGTCAGGAATCTAACTTGAATCCTGTACCTGAAAAAAAAAAACGTAGAGACTAAGAAGCTTGTGGAGACCGAGAGAGTGGAGAGTGAACCAGATATTCCAATTGCCAAGAGAAAGAGAGTCCAATCTTGCACCCAACACCCAATTTCAATTTTTGTGACATATGTCCACTTGTCAAAATCGGTTCAAGCTTTGGTTACCAACTTATCATGTGAAGAGATTCCAAACTCGATTCAAGAAGTGTGGGAGAATCTGAAGTGGAGAAAAGCCATAGTGGAAGAGATGCAAGCTCCAGAAAAGAATGAGACATGGGAGATTGTTCAAAAGCTGAAGGATAAGGTACCCATAGGATGTAAATTGGTGTTCACCATCAAGTATAAAGCAGATGGATTGATTGAACGGTACAAAGCCATACTAGCCGCCAAGGGGTATGCGCAGACATATGGAATTGACTATTAGGAAACTTTTGCATCGGTTGCCAAGATGAACACTGTTCGTGTCCTCCTATCCTTAGCAGCTAGTTTGGACTGGCCACTGCAGTAACTAGATGTGAAGAACATGTTTTTGAATGGAGATCTTGAGGAGGAGGTATACATGGATTTGCCACCTGGATTCAGTAATGGAAGCACAGAGGGATAAGTGTGCAAGTTAAGGAAATCACTTTATGGTCTAAAGCAATCACCAAGAGCTTGGTTCGATAAATTCACCAAGGCGCTTCGTTAGTAAAATTATGTGCAAGCCCAGACTGATCATACATTGTTTTTTAAGCATCAGAATAGTAAGGTTACCATTTTGATTGTTTATGTTGATGGTATTATTCTCACCGGCGATGACAGTGGCGAGATGAAAGGCTAAAGCAGAATTTGGTGTCGGAATTTGAGATAAAGGATTTGGGGAGTCTACGATAGTTTATTGGGATGGAGGTGGCTAGGAAAAAACCGGAATCTCAATCATACAACGCAAATATGTGATTGATCTTCTTAAGGAGACAGGATGTTAGGCTGCAAGCCAGTAGATACTCCTATGGATCCTAACGTGAAATTAGGAGTAAGTGAAAATACCATTCCGGTTGATAAAGGAAGATACCAACGATTGGTAGGAAAATTGATCTATCTCTCCCACATTAAACTTGATATAGCTTTTCTAGTTAGCTATGTAAGTTAGTTCATGTAGTCACCATCAGAGGAACATATGGAAGTTGTCTACCGAATCTTGAGGTATTTGAATAGAACGACGCTCGAGGGGTTGAAGTTTTTTTCCGATGCAGATTGGGCATGATCCATTAGTGATAGAAGATCTATATTAGGCTAGTGTTCCTTTGTTTGGGGCAATTTGATCACGTGGAGAAGCAAAAAATAGGCGGTTGTGACTAGGAGTAGCACCGAGGCTGAATTTGTTAGGAATGCCCTAAGAGTAAAATACATTTTAATTGTATTTTATTTATTTTGAACTGATTAATAATATATTTGAGTTTTTTTCATTACATCCTTGCTATACTGTCGTCGTTTAGATTTACATGTTAAAGTAAATTTAAGCAAATATGGCTCATTGACTACTTGGTCTTTAAACTGTTAGAATGTTGCATGTAATGGATTTTTGTACGCGAGAAGACAACGTTCTAAAGTAAGTAGTCTAAATCTATAATCCGTAATCTATGGGGTTAGAGTGAGCATCTAACTCATATGAATATTATTATGTTGTTTAAAGCCAACTGGAGAGATGGTTTGTCTTGAGCATTTGGAGCAAGCCAACTCCTAAGTAAAGACATAGATATATTGCCTAGTGATGGTGATATATTGGATTGGACCAAAGTGTAATTAAGCTATATGTCTGCTTGATTAGATTAATTCACCTTTTGACGTTCATTATGCAATAACCTTAATCTTGAGTAAGTAAATGACTTCATGTTTATGACTTGTGTACTTTGATATTCCAAAGGCTAAAGTGTCTCGGAGTAGTAAGTTATTAGGCCGGTTCGTTGGATACATGACTTATATTCGATGTGAGTTTTGCTTATAGATATGAAATCATAGCTACCAAAAAAAGTAAAGGTTATCCTCTTAAACGATATTATATATGATGTAAAAATGGATGAGGCCTCAGGTTGTCTACTGGGCAAATGACTAATTATTCACTTTGGGTGAATAATCATTTTCCTATTAGATATTTAATGGATCTTTAAGATAACATGATCAAAAGGTTGAACGGACTTTGATTTTAAGTTGATCATGGATATCATATGAGGGTGTTGCATATATGACAAAGTCATTAGACTGCGGTTACACACGGATTTACATAATACGGTATATAATTGGGAGTGTAGTTTTAGGTTTATAGTTATGTGACTCTAAAACTAATAATTGTGTAATTAATTTATTTGGAATAAAATAATTAATTACATAGATTATTGGAGCTCATATTATATATGTCTAATTGGTTCCTCTACTAGCTCAATATATTGAGATATTCATTATAGTTTTAATTCTTGGATTTAGTGAAGAGAAAAATCTGGAACACCTCCCATAAGGTGTAGGCCTTTTTTCTGCTAAGGGTAGAATGAGAATTTTGTTAAATTTAATTAATTGGATAAATATTTAGTTTGGATAAATATTTATTTGAAGATAAGATTTGAAATTTGAATTAATTATATTTATCTTTTGTGATAAATATGATATTAATTTAAATTAAGAGATATAGATAAATTAATTATTTGTTAATTAATTTAAATATCTAGATAATCATATTTAAATAAATATTTTAAATTAAATATGATAATTATCATATTTGAAATTCAAATTGAAACAAAATATTATCTTAGTCTACCTTGTGTAGGCGCTTTTTATGAGGATAATGGAACGAAAAGATTTTCTCCTTTTATTTGGATAATTATTATATAAATATTTAATTCAAATAAAGTTGTCATGATTTAATTTTGAATTTAAATTGGAGTTATAGAACATTATCTATGAAGATAAAATCATAAGATAATTGGAGATAAAAAATTTGAATCAAATTTTGAATCTCCTAGTCCTATTCGAATTCAAATTCAATCCAGTTCATTAACCGTAAATAAGATCCTAGGAGTGAGCGAGCATATTATTATTCTCTCATTATAGCTTAGAGTTTTGGGTGGTTGGAAGGCGAAAGCAGTGCACGAATACCGATCGATAGACCGAGTGCCCACACACTCTACCGTCTGGGAATTGGAGAATAGTAACGAAGGCTAGTTAATCGAAGCTCTCTTTAATTACATCCTCCGGCATTCCTACTGTCTTCTCTCAAGGTACGTAGATTGAAGAATAATTTGTTATATACGACAACATGAGTTAGTACGATCTTTAAAAAAAAAAAAATTTATAAATTCCGCTGCATAAATTACCCATTTTTCCTACGGAATTGAGGTCAGCGACTCATAACATATGTGAAGCTTTGTGGTTAAAGAGACTTTTAGAAGAGTTGAAGGTTAGAGTTGCAACGCCTTTGAAGATTTTCTGTGACAACAAGGCAACAATTAACATCGCCCATAACCCTATACATCATGATCGGACTAAACACATTGAAATGGATAGACATTTTATCAAGGAGAAGATCGAAGAAGTTATCATTTGTGTGGTGTATGTACCAACTTCGGAGCAAACTGCTGACATCTTTACGAAAGGTCTCTTCAAGCCGATGTTCGAGAAATTAGTAGACAAGCATCTCTTCAAGCCGACGTTCGAGAAATTAGTAGACAAGCTTGGAATGTACAACTTGTACAGTTCAACTTGAGAGAGAGTGTTGGAAAGTCAGATTTAGTGTTCCTATAAGTTAGGAATAGCATTAATTACGCACTACAATTTAACACCACATGGTCTAATATTTGTGTCAAAGTAGTCGTAGTTTTTTCCACGGTTTGGAATTTCCTTCAATGTGGCCCGCTTGCAAATTAGCCAATGGGATTTTGGGGGGGAGGGAGGGTGGGGGGGTGATGGTGTCGGGAACATAGTTTCCAATGGAAAGAAGATAAGCAAAAAATCACAGCTCATATTATCAAAAGAGTTTTTGAAGTTAAAAATAATTTTGAAGTTTTTTAATAAGTAATAAAAAAGTTAAAATAAAATTTATAATATTTAACTTAAATTCTGATACACGGTTTAAAGTCTATTCAGAAGAGCTTTATCCGAAAGCCATTATTTTGACTTTAACAGGAAGCTTTTTTGAAGACCAAAAGAACTTCTTACTAATCATCCAAACATTTTTAAAAGTAGCTTTTGGACTCAGAAATCGATAAGCAGTTTTTAGGAAGTTATGCCAAATAAGCCCTATGTTTGGTATAATAGAAAAAGGAGATAAAGGAAATTAGATGAATGATTTTATGAAGGAAAATGAAATCTTAGATTGTTTGGTAGAGTGAAAAATGGGAAGAAAGGAAGTTTTAAATCTATGTGACCCACCATATTTTAATCCTTCCTACTTCAAAAAGAAAAAATAGGAGGTAATGTGAATCAAACCCGGGTAGACAAAGGGGAGAAGCCTGGCAAATGTACCCACCCCTTTGCCAACCCATCCACCCCTGTGGGTGTACTTATATATGTTTAATTAAACAATATAGGATTTATGATTCTTAATTATTAAAAAGAAATAAAAACACTAATCTAAAAGTTTTTATCCAAACTCATTCTCTTTTACCTCTGAGCTAACATAAATATATATGACATATGTATATCGAGGCAAAAATGAGGTGGAGGATGCTCCTTCAATCTCCTCTCTGTTTCTAATTTAGGAAAAAGACTTTGTCTCTATCTCACTTCATCCCTAAATATTTTTCTTATTACCATTTCCTCCTTCAATCCATCCCTCCAACTAAGCATGTGTTTGGTGCATAGGTTAGAGTTGAGTTTTTTAGGTTGTAATTATTTGACTTTTTAAAAAATTAATTAAAATTTTTATTAATTTTTCAGAAAAAACACAACAATGAGTTGAGTTTTTTGATTTGGACTTGTTGCTCCAAACAATGAAGTTTAAATAAACCCAGCTTCCCCTAATAATGACTAAGGGGGAGAAAACAATCTTTAGCCCAGGTTTGGTTGGTCCACTCCAATCAAATTTTTTCAAAAATTTGTTTTTTTATTTTTTATTTTTTTCTCTAAAAATAAATCAATTTCATTATTTGTATTTCCAAATTTCTCTTAAGATACTCAAATTTTAAAAGTTCATAATTTTTTAGTTCAAGTCGAAATGGGATATGTATATTTTCAAATTACCTAAAATGATGAGAGAAACAAACAAGATCTATATTATTATTTTTTCCGATCACATTTGAAGTTTGTATACTTTTTTAACTTTAAATAATTTTTTTTCAACTAAATACACAATTCAAAACATCAACTTAATTCTAATTAAATACACAATATAAAACATCAACTTAACTCCAATAAAAAAATCTCTAAAATTTTAACTGAAGTGGATACATCAAACGACGCTTAATTAGTCCACAAGTCCATCATTAGCACCAAAGGAGATATTCCCACGTGGCGTCGCTCTCTGCTTTAGAAGGAGAAGCCCTTTTTGGCCCTTTCCTTTGATACGAGATTAACAAAGAACACAGACAAGTCGCAGACTCGACCACACAAAAGGAAGGGGAGGAAGAGCATTAAAAATGGCGAAACCCTCGTCCGATCATCTTCCTGATTCATTGTCGAACATTCTCTCTACGACAGCGACAATTTCCTCCGACGTTTCTCCTGAAACCGTCGCTCGAGTCCTAGGCTTCTTGTCCGATCTCGGCGTATCCGCCATTCTCCCCGATCACTGCACCACCAAGGACTTCTATTACGATTTGATCTCCGGCGTCCTAAAGCCCCTTCGAATTGAACCGGGACATGTCACTTGTCTCTTCACCGTCAGACCTGCTGTCCTTGTAAGTTTCTCTTCCTGATTTTGCGTTTTTCCTTTTTGTGTGATGCTGTTTGGTTGCTTGTAAAATTCTCAGAACATTTTTATATAATTTGGTGACATAAAGTTTACATCTTGTCCGAAAAGTGTCATCTATTGAATTATGTTTTTGATTGAGGTGATTTTTTCTCTCAATTCTGGTATTTTTGTGGATTAAAGGTGATTTTTTTTTTTTTTTTTTATTCTTTTACTTGGGTCGAGAACAAGGTTAGCTTATATGCTTGGTTGGGTACTCCGAAAATGTGGGAAAGGAGGGGAAATTAAATTTCAACGTTGATTTCTTTAGGGGAGGTCATATTTTGTGCTTTTGGAAACATTTTGAAGTGAGAAGTGGGAAAAAGAGTACTTTTCTTTTTCTTTTTTTTTTTCATTTGTTTTTACTCTCCATTTTCTTGGAAAGCAAACAAAGAATGTTGTTTATGATTCCTCAGAACTTCTTCAGAACAGTTCATGGAGGAGCAGTTGCAGCGATCGCCGAGGCCATGTCCATAGCTTGCGCAAGAACCGTCGTTGCGGAGGATAAGGAAGTTTTTCTTGGGGAACAAAGCATATCTTATCTCTCTGGTGCCCAAACAAATGTGAGTCTCTAAATCCTTCACTTGATTCAAGTATATCTTAGATTCATAGCTTCTAAGCTATCATGTTTCCAAATCGTAAGTCGATAGGTTATGTTGTGATCTTGTTCGCAAATTCGATGGTTCCAAGGATATAAGAAAATGGCCACTGGTTTTTGTTAATTAGAGATTGAAATGCAAAACTGTGTGCAGCTGATGATCACCCGTGTTAGAATAAAGCATTGTTCGAATGAAGGGATCGGTCAGATCTAGCGGAAGGATGAAACTTCGCATGTTGTTTGGTAGTTGTATTGTTTTCTATCTTCCAATCCTGTCTTGCATCGATCATTCAAAAAATCTTAAACATTACCCAAGGATGAGCATTGGACATGTTTGATCATGACAAGTATCTCATCTACGCTACCGAACTTTACATTTTTATGCTTTCAAAATCGTGATTTATGGTACTTTTATCGTATTGACAGACAGAGGTGATAGTTGATGCACATGTAGTGAGGAAAGGAAGGAATTTGACCATAGTAGCAGTTGATTTTAAAGTTAAACTAAAGAAAACCGAGCAGTTGGTCTACCAAGCCCGTTCTACCTTCTATCACATGCCTGTTGCCAAGCTATGAAGTCTGTTGTTCCAGTAATCTGGTAACCCGTATCCCGATTCTCAGTTCAGCAACAAGAAAAACGTCCTCAAAGAACTTATTTTCATATCATTGCCTCAATGTTCAGTGACAAAATTAAGTAATCTATTTTTTGTAATATATTGATTTTTTTCCACGCATTATTGTAATAACACAATAACATCATGATCTGTTTCCACTGGTGAAAGATCTTTAATGACTCAGTTCACGTACCCTAATTTTATTCCAAATCTTGTATTTTAAAGTGGAAAATTTTGTCTCACATTTAAGTAAAATGTGCAGCCAAAAATTATTCAATATATCTTCAATTTAATTTTTTTACTGCCAAAGGACACGCAACAAGCTCTTCAAAAGTAGATTAACGGCAATCACTAGTTACATAGAGGAAATTAACCGAAAAAGTGGATAAAAACTTCTTCAACAAAACATCAGTACAAAATGCCTTGCTCAATTGCTCACACTGAAAAGACTTGTTTCCACCGCTCGTGGATCAGCAAACGCATCAGTAGCCTGGAGTCGAGATTCTCTTGAACTGAAGTCTGCAACATGAACTTTTACTCGACTATTGCATGCGAAATTTGTGGAAAAATCTGCTTCGCAGCCTGCAGTATTACAATTATTGCACTAAATACACTTCACAGCGCACCAAATCGCAGACAACCCTGTGCTTCTCTGCAAAATCAATTTGCTTTACTTGTCATATTTTACTGTTTCCTTTATCTATCTGTATGACAACCCTGCAGAGTGAAAGGTGACGAAAAAGTGATTGTTTTGCAACACTTCTTTGGTAAACTTGTGGAAACTAGACATTAGTGTTGACATGTCACTCGAACCACACCTTTTTAGGCCTAGGGAAATATGGCATTAACAAAGGCCTCCGCATCAAAGGGTTGGAGGTCCTCCACCCCTTCACCAACACCTACAAACTTCACTGGAATGCCAAGCTCGTCGACCACACTTACCTGCAAGTAGACATGATTTATTGCGCCTCTGCAAATGGTACGAGCATCCGAAAATATGGAAACAAAGGGATTTATCCATTAATATGATTAAAAAGAAAGGTTTGGCTCAGAGTTGGGATGTACCACGCAGCCACCTCTGGCAGAACCATCAAGTTTCGTCAATATCAAGCCAGTAATTCCAACCACCTGTTCCAGAGGTCAAAAATAATCAATGAAGACACTAGGAATCTTAGCTTAAAGGGCGCGTGACCCTAAAAAAAAAATCCGTGGCTTATGGAAATGTTCATACACTAGAAGAAAAAATCAGGGAGAAAATGAAGAAAAACAAGGCTAATCTTAATTCAATGGTTTATAGGGACCCTATGAGTTCTCTACTATGGTTCAAGACTCCGGACCTTTAATGACGTATCGATTATGGTGGAATATTTAATCAACTATTAACCTCCTATCACACATTGTACATAGAACAACACGAATAATACTCATATATATATATATACATATATATCTAGTGATATAATCATGACACATAGAAGCTCATAGTACAGTAACCATCAATGTTAATATATAAAGCTAACACCAGGAATATTACGTCATTAAACTCCCTTGCTTGTGGAAGCATGTTTAAACCAGTGGTCCCATCCAGAACTTGCAGGATCTCCTGCATGTGTTTGGAAGAATATTGCATTGGAAAACAAGATATGAAACTTAAAACTGTTCTTTCATAATACCGGATGTTATAATCTGATTACGAAAAGGGATTTTGGGTAGGAGGAGGAGCCAACGAGTTGAACTCACATTAGGAGCGCCAGAAACAACTTTGCTAACAGCTTTCTTACATGCAATTAACTCTTCCATGAGGCTATAATTAGTGTGAAGACCTGGAAATTTTTCTTATATAAGAACTAACTCGGAATGTCAAGAGATTAATAACCAACACAGACTGTTATGATAACTTACGTCCGGAGGTGTCACACAAGACAATGTCGTAACCTTCTTCTTTTCCTCTCTTCACGGCCTGTGAAAGAACTATTCAGAAGGCACTTTAAAATCATGTATCAGTCTTTATCCCATGTTTTAAAATCTCTGAAGATTATCTGGTGTTCCAAAAGAGATGCAAAAGCAAACAGAGTATTATTTGTCTAATAATTTGACAACCTGTTGATGCTTTGGCCTTCTCTCCTTCAGCCACAACGATCTCACAACCACTCCTCTCAGCCCATATCTCTAGCTGATCGCTTGCAGCTGCTCTAAATGTATCCCCTGCCGCCAACAAGACCTATTACAAGTTCAAATGAGTATGCAATTAAACGAAAACTCCTCTTGCAAACAGGCATGCTTTTCTCGACACTAATTATCGAAAAATAAAGAAAAGAAAAAGAATACAAGTCTAAATCAACAGACTCCAAAAACTCCTAAACATGATGTTGAGACCCGATCTCAGCTCCAACTTTTGGAGATAACAGTATGTACACCAAAACCCAACACCTAGCTTTCCTCATAACCTTGCTGGCTCTTTCCTTTCAAATGCAACTTCTTGCCTCCATCCCAAAATATTATTATTTTTTCATGTTTTAACTTCTGTTTGTCCACAAGGCTTTACTAAATTTAGTAACATCATAGGGATTTAGTAATTGCAGTCAAGTCCGCCCAACTAAACCGACAAACTACTGGTGTTGCTACTAAATTATGTTCAAGTCAAAAGTAATTTGCAGTTGTGTGTTATATCCTAAAAAATATGGTATTTGTCTTTATCTTCTATATTCATCTTTGTCTACGATACCCAAAAAAAAGCTATTACACAAAGAACAGGTTAATAGAGACCATGACAAGTTTCTTAAGTTGCACAATTGAGGAAGAATCTCTTTATCAATCGAATTTTCAGTAACAAGGACTCTCTTTATTATATTTTTCACCTTTGCTCCTTCCTTCTTCAACCTATTAGCCAGCTTCCCTGCAAAATTCCAATTGGATTCTTATCCATTTATACCACAAAGGGGAACAAAGGAAAGTGATAGAAGAAATCCTCAAAAAACTGTGCCCAAAGGAAGTAGTCTATTACGTTGCATTTCGTGTTACATGCTTTTCTTTTTTCACAATAAACTTAGCTTTCTCGCTAACTACACCCAGAAATGCATCAGGCCATCAGCAAAATTTCATATATATCCAATTCTCCCTTAGAATCGTTAGAGAGTTTGTTGCAACTTAAATTCACCAACTTACCAAGAGATGTTGTCTTCCCACCTCCATTTACACCAACAACCATAACAACTGCCGGTTTCCTGGCAGAATGAGACAGTTAAAATTGAACCAACAATAAAAAAACAAAACTAACGTAAAAACAACAAAAAAACCAAATTGGCTCAAAAGTCCAAGAACCTGAATCCAAGCTGAAGTTCAGTTTTGCTACCCTTCTTAGTCAGCAAGTCCAGAACACTCTTCTTCAACGCATCCTACAATCATCGCAATTGAAATCACCACCATAGCCTCACTTTAAACTAATTAACAAGCCCCGCCGCTCCCCCCCCCCCCCCCCCCCCCTCCTCTCTCTCTCTCTCTTTTCTCTTCGGAGAATACGATGATAGGCTATAAAAAAAATGTAATTACAATGTAATCTGATGGTTAAAAATTGTGTCCAACCACTACCGTACTTTCATACCTTATAACAGACTTCTCTCATTTTTTATCTATAACATAGGAACAAAAACCTTCCTTTAAGCAAGTGTTGTATCAATGGTTGCAAGCTTTATCTAGCGGTAAATCCACACCCTTTTCTCCAATATTAAAGTTGAGGCTATGAGTTCGAATTTCCACACCCCGATATAAGAAACAGGGGCGGACGTTGATTAACCGCCAGATTAAGCTTGTAACCATTGATATAACACTTGCTTAAAGAAAGATAAGTCTTGTACAAATATTTCCATTTATTAAAATCAAATTAAAAGAAAAAAAAATAAATAAAAAGATCAGAAACTTCATAGGCGCAAATTTATCATTATCAGAACCTTAATTTCGCTTCCCGATTTCAGCTTCCCTGCAAGAATATCATCTCTCAAGCTTTCTACAATCTTTATCGTAATTTTTGGTCCAAAATCAGACACTAGCAGAGCCTTTATCCAACAAAAACAACAAAAAATACCAGAAAATCCATGATTAAGTTCCAAAATCGAACACACACGAGATTACGCTGAGCAAATTTTCTCGAGAAAATTTAAGAAAAAGAAAACCTCTTCTAGGTCGTCGAGAACTCGGTCGGTGTCGGCGAGGTTCCAGTAGAGAAGAAGCTCGTCGACGACGGCGAGGTTGTCGCGGGTCTTGGAAAATCCCGAGAAGATCTTCTCGACGTCGCCCTTGGCCTTCTCCTTAATCAGTCGGCCGAGCCGGGTGAAGAATCCGGTCTGACCGGCGCTGCATTTGAACCGGGAGTGGAAGGGCCGCGTTAGTATGAGGCGTTTCGGTTGGGTTGAGGAGAGAGAGAGGAGAGAGAGAGAAGAAGGACATGGAACGGCCATTTTCTTCCTCTGCTCTGAGAGAGAGAGAGAGAGAGAGAGAGAGAGAAATCAACTATTTTTAGAGAGAGAAAGTGGATAACGTCGGGATTGGGCAGCTGGAAACGGTATCGTTCTGGTTTTTTTTTTTTTTTTTTTGTTCTATTTTTTCGGCTTTTCCAAGTTCGTTGTCGTTTCAACACGACATTATTTTTGTCGTTTCAAATACTCCAAAAAAAAAAAGTGCTGTCGTTTATGTTTGGAAACTACATACCGTTTTATTCAAAGTTTGATGTCGTTTAGGTAAAACAAACGTAATGTAGTTTGTCTTGAAAAGTTCGTTGTCGTTTGGACTAGAAAAGAAACGACAGTTCGTGCTAGGTCAGTAATTCCAATAATGTAATCTTTCAAAATAAATAAATAAATAACTACATATCTCTACAGCATATTTGGCATTGATATTCCCTGAAGTTATTATTTTTTAGCAACTTGTCTTTTAAATTTTAAATTTTGACAATTTACCTCCTGAAGTTGTTAAATTGAAACTTAAATTGTTTCAATATACCACTTTTAGTTAATTTTATATTAAATTAAAATTTTAAATTTAGAAGATTCACATTAGGGTTTGTATTATAGTTGGAAGTTTGTAATTGAAAATAAGTTTTTCAGGTCTTCACATGAGGTGTACGTGATTTTCATGATCATTTAACAGAAAATTAATTTATATGTGGTACATTGTTATAATTTAGCAAGTTCAAGGGGCAAATTGTCAAAATTAGAAGTTTAAAGGGCAAGTTGTCAAAAAGTGACAAGTTTGGGAAGCATTAGGGTTAAATACCCTATCTTTTCATATTCAATGTTTTTTATTATTTTTTTTCCTTACATAAGAAATTAACTTATAGCCCGTTTGGCAAACCAGTTCAAACTGGTTTTTCCTAACTCAGTCCCAACTGAAGAAGTTTGGTGTCTAAGTTCAGCCCCAACCCTTCTTTGAACCGTTATACAGTAAACCAAGCTTGGTTTACTGTTCACCAAGTCTCCCTACCGAGAGAAATAGAGGGGAAAGACGGGGATAAAGAGAGAAAGAGAAGAGAGAGAGAGATGGGAGAGAGGGCACAAGGGTGGGGGGCATGATTGTGTCGTCATGTTGGGGGGGGGGGGGGGGCGGGGGCGACACAACCCAAATCTGCGTTCGTGTCGGGGGGTTGTGAGAGGGAGGGAGAGGGGAGGGGGAGAGAGGGGGGGTGGGGGGGTGGGCGTTGGGGTAAGGGGTGGGGGGCGCGACGGCATTGGCGGAGATGGTGGGGGCGACGGCGGTGTAACCCAGATCGGGTTTGTGTCGGAGAGTATATGTATATACTCTTTTTGATATTTATAAGATAAAGTAAGCAAAAGAAAATATTAATACTTCAGACATATTACAAAAGGTAAATTAGTTGGTTGAAAAGCCTAAACTTTTATAGAAAGAAGAATTATTTGATCGACACTATATAAAGCTTAATATAGGCGCAGGGACTAAAATAAAATTTTAATAAAAAAAAACTTGTATATACTCTATAATCGTATATATATTAAAAATTGTCTCCCTTAAAAATTAAAAAATTTATCTGATCCTATAAAATTTTTCTTGTTAGACTCCAATAAAAAATTCATGACTGATCAATAGGGTTCTATTTTGTTATTTTCAGATTTCGATAAGAAACTGTTCATTGTACACATATATGGAAGGGTTCGTATATATTAAATTGGTGTGAGTTTGATAGACTTAACGACAATAAACGTAGGCTATTCATAAAAGATCCTACTATTGAAAGATGCAAATAGGTGTGATTCAGTCTCCCACAAACAGTACTCGTACAAGTAGTTAACATGCACTAGTTAAAACGCCAATTCCCCTAAAGTCTGCACCTTTTCTTCTCTTTCTTTTTTGGTAAATCTTATAGTTTAGCTAGTAAACGTAGTAAAGATTATTTTAAACAATATTGATTAGTGCAAGTTGTCGCATACATATTTTTAAATATACTTTTTCATGTGATGAATGTTCAAGAGCTTTCTTGTGCACGTTGTCATAGATCTTATGTGGTTAGTGTGGACAATACTTTTTGTAATTATACATGGTTTTTTTTTTTTAATTTTAAAAAAAAAAAAAAGTAGTTGTAACTTCATCAGTAGCGTTTCAAAAAAAATAAAAATCTTCATCAGTAGCCTACATGAAATATGCACAAAAAAATACAAATATAAACATTTGTTGCCCTTTTTCCTGCACAAGGCGGAAAGCCTAAAATCCTAGGTGAAATATCATAATATCAGAAACGCATATTTTATAAGTACGATTTCTTTTTTTCCAAAAAAAAAAAAAAAAAAGAGAGAGAGAGAAATTCCATGAAAAAATTAAAAGGATACAATCACAAGGCCAATCACCTTACAATTTAAGTAGACTCTAAACCTCAATTTAGACTAGATCAATCAATAAATTTAAATGATACTTAAAGACGTGTATCAAATCTCGACTACGGGAAAACACATCCGCACATCAGAATTTGAGCACATATAAAACTCTTTTTATACCTTTATAACCGGTAAAAGCTTTACAATCAATCAAGGGCTACAAATTTATAGAACTAAGGTCACCCTTTACTTTGCATGAAACAAATCTAGTGAAACTAAAAGAAAAGCACAGTGAAGACACAAATATGGCGTACACTAATCTCATTGAAACTTCTAATATGCCTTCAAAAAAAAAAATCGTGGTCTATGAATTGATATTTTCTTTCTGTTTTTCTTTCTTTTTTTATTTAATATAAATCTAATAAAATGACATCTAAATACCATAAAATATGACGAATTTAAACGTGTAATGCAATTCAATCAGCCAGCTTACATGTTGACTTCACTCTTATTTTTCAGTCTCCAACGACTTTGAAGTTATACACTATTACACTTAAATGGTTCTTCCCTCCATTACCATTATTATATATAATTCTTTCCATTTCTCAACTTTCCAATTTTTAACCCCAAACATACGTGCTTCTATGTTACAGTGTAAAAGAGAAGAAAAAACATGTATAAATCATGGGTCCATTTGGAGAGGTTTTGGAGATGTATTTTAGTTAGGAAATCGGATGTAGTTTTGAAAATGTACGTTTAGAGGGGAAAAAAATTATTTGGAGTGAAAGAATGCATAATTATAAAATATGTTTGGGAAAAAAAATCAAAATAGATATTGTTTGGTTCCTCTCGAAATTCTGTGTAATTTATTAAAAAAAAATCATCTCATTTGTACTTCAAATAACAAAGTTATAGATGTTTAAAGGTCAAATTTACGGTAGACATAATAAGATTAAAATATTAAAAAATAGTTTTTAGTTGAAGAAAAAGACAAACAAAAATAAATGTTTGGAGATATGCGCCCAAATGCCCTTGATGTGTTGATGAAACTGTTGGTTTCGTAAACTAATATTGGCAAAAAATTAGTGGAAGTGTGAGATCGTGAACAACAAAAATTTCTCAAATTTTGTGTTATTCTATACCTATATTAATTTAATATATAAAAGGATAAAAGATAAGAATTGTACCATCATCCGATTAGGTTGACTCCATAAAAAAATAAAAAAAATAAAAACTTTTGAACCTACAATCAATCATATCCTTCAAGACAACGTTCTTTCACACCTTACATTCGTCACTTGATTGAACGAACAGGAGGGGTGTTCCTATTGATGGATTGATTCACTCACTCACTTTTTATGTCTTTATTTCGGCTCTCAACACATGAGAAAAGGAAAAGAGTGGAAAGGAAAACACTTCTCTTTTTGAGTTTCTTATTAACTAAAAGTTTACCAACCAAAAATCTTGAACCAAAAATTCTTCTTTTACCTTGATGTAAATCTCATTTATAAAATAAGATAGACTACACAAACCATCTATCTTGAATTTGAAATATTCTCAATATTTAAAAAAAAATCAATAAAAATTGTAAATATAGTATATTATATTCAAAGTATAATATAATATATATTAATTATATGCATATATTAATATATAATGATTATACATACAATTAAAAATATAAAATTAATATATATTATTAATATCACATATATATATATATATATAATTTAACCGGAAAGAAGGAAACTGTTTCGTTCTTTCCCTTTTTGAAAATATTTAACTTAAAATCTAATTTTAAATATAAATATTCATATTCTCACAAATAGGAAACTAGCTGCAAATTGGTGGGTCTCACCCATTAGCGGTAGGCGCACATATAGTGGGTCTCACTCATTATATCATCCAATTTTAATATTTAAATAAGCTCTATTATTTAAATAACACAATTAATTCATAATTAATTTTTTGGGTAGCAAATAAATATTTGTGATAATAAAATAATAAAAGTAAACACTCTCTTTTATATTTTATATCATACATTTAATGAGCTAAAAATACAATCAATCAAATACATTGATTCTCTAATGAATGATAAATTCATGAAGTTAATCATGAATTTAGCGCTCATACCATTTAAGTCTCGAATCAACATGCAAGAGAATTATTTATCTGCTTCTTAAATAAGAATGAATGGATTCCATATTGTAATATTAACATTCTCGGCTATTACGTCATCATATCTCCAAAATACAAGGAATAAGATTTGATATTCAAATCCGTACCGAATAAATCAAAAGATATGATTATATAAATAGAAGTCTGTTAATAACTCAAGATTAATATCATGACCATTGGTTGACGTGATTATAATCCGTTATTCTTAACGAAAATTATCAACAATTCATATCACGTTAAATCTCCTATCGTACATTTACACAGTGCACTCATTAAATGTCTCGTTACATTAACAGGTCGGATAAGACCGTTCCATTCTTAATGGTAATGGTATGCACTAATGATATTCAATTAAAGATTCTATACCTTAACTAATTAATCAATTATATAATTGATTATTTATCATTGACCGTTTTAATTATCATCCTTAAATATTATCCTATAGTATATAATCTTATATACACTATTTAAGGTCACATAGATAATTATAAAATTTTAATAATATTTATTAAGTATCAAACATCCATGTATATAAAACTATAATGAAATAAAACATTTATTTATATAAATCACAACAAAGTTGCAGCATCATATGTTTTATGGGCACGGCACCAATCCCGACAGAAACTTCCTTCAATAGTTTCCCTGACTCTTCCAAACCGGAACCCCACTCACAACGCCTCCAAAGTCATTCTTCCCCGGCGGCACCAAGCTCGAATACTCCGCCGCTGCCCAATGCGGGTACTCCTCTGCCGCCGGCACCTTCATCCTCACAGAGATATTAATAATTCCATTCCTCCCGCCCCTGGAATCCCTCAATCTGTAACTCAAGAACCGCAAGTGAGTCTCAGGAACGTACCCGCCCACAATGTCCGACACTGGAACCGACGCAGCCCCGACAATTATGTTTCCAAACGCGGTCTTGCAGTGCACCTCCAGAGTCACCCCATGTGCGTGGGACGGCAGGCCGAGGAGAAACTTCTCGTTCCAACTGGGATAGCTTCCGCCGTCAATCTCCGTTGTTTGGAAGTTATTTGTGTCGGTTCGGACGACAACAAAAGCGTTCTTCTTGACGGATCGCCGGTAGATGCGGAGATCTTCGCCGGATAAGACTGTAATTTCGAGTGTTCGAGATGGAAAGTGATGGTGCTCCGCCATATCCTTACTTAACAGTGTGTGAATGGAGTGCTGATATATATGTGTGTGTGTGGATAATAATTGTGTTTGATGTAAAGGAAAATGGGGAAGGTGGGACTGAAAATGGGGAAAATGGGGAAGGTGGGACTGTGTTAAAGTACTGGTTGGTTTGGAGGAAGTTTCAAGGAAAGAAGAAAGAAAGTAGTGGAAGGGTTCGACTAAACGGAAACAATTGGTATCCACCTAATTATGCGTTAATTTAAAGAAAACTTCTATAATCCAACCACAAATATTCTACTATCTAAATTAAGGCATTTTCCTTTAACAAAAAACAAACAAAATTATTATTATTATTATTTTTAGAATAAGACGTTGTTTGGATATGTAAAAAATTTTCTTTTTGAAAACAAATGGTTATTTGGAATGAAAAAAATAGTGCTAGGAATAGTGAATTATGATAATATTTTAAAAAGATTCATTTTTTCTTTTTCAAAAGAACACTGAACAAAATAAGTTTGAAAATGAGATAGTTTTTTTTTCCTCCAAATGAGAGAATGATGGAAGAAGTTAAGATAAACTTTTTTACAAAAATTTTCCAATTCCGGAAATTGGATATGTCATCCAAACAAACAGTTTGTTGTTGTTGTTGTTTTTTTTTTTTTTTTTTCTGAGGTAATTTTTTCATAAAAAATATTTGAGAGTATCATCAGTGTTAAGCATAACAATTAATAGAATGTGAGCTCTCTGTGAATACTATAGCATGAAATCCATCATTTTATTAAGAATAATATTAAAGAACATTAATGATATTAAATATCAACTATTAATAAAGGGTGTGTGCCATTACATGAGACCCATCTTTTTATTAGTATAATTTTTTAAAGTATTTTTCTTCTATTAATTAATGTGTGTGGGGCTTTGCGCACCACCGATTTCTTCCATCGTTGTTCTATTTTCAATACTGAGGTGACAAAAAATTGAAAAAATTGGATATGCATCATAATCTTATTGGCCGATGTTGAAATATAACAATATATATATATATATATTATAATTAGCAGAAGTTTTTGTTATTTAGTTTGCTAATTACTACATATGTTGTAACAGAAATATAACAATTATTACGATAATTACTATGCAATTATAAAATATTTATTAAAAAAACAAAATTTTCTTATTTGAATTCCACTTTTAATGTCATTTAGTTAAATTTCTCGAAATATTAAAAACAAAAATAAGAATATTAAACGACCGCATTTCCAAATGCAACATTTTTTTAAGGAGCATGAATATGCAGGTATTGGTCAGAAGTTAGAACCATTAATTATTTTTTATTTTATCTCATTTTTAACTTTGGGAGTGATAGTGATTTAAATTCTATACCTTAAAAGTTAAAAAAAATTTCTACACCGATAATGAAATTAAGTATAAAATTAAATTAGATTATGCCTGCAATGTCTTCTTAGTTCTTTCATACTTGAGCAAATTATATATATATATATATATATATATATAGACACACACACACGATCGATTTGGTACTTCATCTGAAGATATTTTTTAGCATTAATAAAAAAGTTCTTTAAAGTAATTTTTTTCTAACAAAAAATTTTAATTAAAATAAAAACTAGAAAACAAAAGTGGTCAAATTTTTTTTATTTTGAAATTCCTCATTCTTTTAATTTAGCCTGGTGTTTGAATTCATTTTGAATTTAATTATATTTTACGATTGATTTTTTTTAAAAAAAAATCTTTTTATGAAAAAAATCAATAAAAATTATAATTAGTTTTTAAAAAATCAACAAACTTCAATATAAAAAATTCCATTCCATTTCAAACTTAACCCAAACACCAAACGCATCTTTAGTTTATGTTTGATAAGAAGGAAAGAAAACAAGAAGGAAATGAAAAATACAAGTGAAAGAAAATAAAAGGGAGAGAAAAGCTTTTGTTTTTCTTCTATGATATTTGATATCAAACTAAAAAAAAAGTTGTTTAATTAATATTTTATTTATTTATATATATATTATTTTATTTTAAAAATAAGGATAAAAAATAATTTTAATAATTATTAGATAAATTTTAATTTTTCTTTAACTTTTACCAAAAATTAAAAAAATAGACTAAATTACAATATACTTTCATTAAATTTTCTTTTTTTTTTTTAACAACCAACTTAATTAATTTCTATCTACTTTTCCTTAACCTACTTTCTTCGTTCCTCTTTTCCACCCTACCAAACATAACATTAGTACTGCAATTTCCTTCCGTGCACATTTTGGACTTCGCATCACTCACTAGGAAGCTTCCTTTCAAAAGTTCCCTTGATACGCACACCAAACAGGAACCCCAGTCACAACATCCCCACGCTTACTCTTCCCACCGGCACTCCCACCGTCATCTTCTCCGGCGCCGACGCCGACACGTGTACTCCGTCGCCGGCACCTTCGTCCTCACAGAAATATTAATAACCCCACTCCTCTGGCTTCTTGAATCCGTCAATCTGTAGCTCAAGAAGTGCGGGAAAGTATCCGGCAGTACCGGCCTGCAATGTAGGACACAGGAACCGACGCCAAGCCGACAATTCTGTCGCCAAAGGCGGTCTTGCAGTTCACCTCCAGAGTCACGGCCTGCGAGTGGAGAGGCATGTCGAGGACGAGCTTCTCGTTCCAGTTTGGGCGGCTTCCGCCTTCTCCGTTGTCCATCTCCGTCGCTCGAAAATTCTCCGATTCGGATCGGACGACGACATACGCGTTCTTCTTGATGCTTCTTCTTTCCAGCCGGAGATCTTCGCCTAATAACACTGTGATTTCTAGAGTTCTCGATGCGCAGTTAAGCACTTCGCCCATTTATATGTCTAGATATATATATATATATATATATATATATAGTTTCAGCAGCAAATGAGTGAATTTGATTGTAATTAGTTAAACCTAATATATCAATTAGCAACAGGGGCTTTTGTCAGAGAAGATATTGTGCGAGTGACTTCTGAAGTGAAGCCTGCTGTGGTCCCGTGCATATATATATATATATATATATATAGCGATAGGCTTGTATCCGGATGTGGTGCGGTGTTGACGTGGGGACTAGGGCTGTCAGTTGTTGCAGTTTGAGGACGAAATTGTTGCTGCAGCTAGCGACAAATGGCGAGCTCAGGATGCCGTGCAGGTGATAGAGCGAAAGAAGTGAAGACCAAACCCGAAGCTGTAGCTTTTGAAGTCAACGCGGGCAGCAAATGTGGAAATTAATCTAGTTCCACAGGAACATGGATGTGATTGAGCAGTGTAAAAACTGGTTTACAGTAACGTGTTGTAGTGGGCACTTTCTGAGCTTGTAATGTTTCCACTTTCCAGATGTACCAGTAGCAGATATATATTTATAAGTTTGGTTGGTGAGTAAGTGTGATGGAAGAAACTAGAAAAGAGAGAAAGATATGCGTGGTTTCTGGTGCGATGTCGACTTTGTGGAAACGTGGACCATAGAAAATGCTTTTGGAGAGTAGCGAGCTGAGTTATCTTACTATTGCTTTATTCGGTAAACAAATTCAAACTCAAAAATTTTATCTCAATTTTTATTTTTTTTTGAAAATTTTTTTATCTTTTTCTCAAAAAGTTTTATCTTTTCTGAAAATTCAACTTTAATTTATTATTAAAACTTAAAATTTTCAACTCAAACTCATTCATCAAATGGACCCTTTATGTATATAAGAATCAATTGAACGAAAAAAATTTTGTAACCCTTTTTTTTTTTGTTTTGTTGACACTTTTCATCATCTAAGAAAAAATTAGTTTGGTTTTAATTAATCTAACTAAATTTTTTTTTAACTCATTTCTCTTTTGATATTTATCATCACTTTAAAAACTAATACAACTAAAAACTTTCTAATTCATTTCTCTTTTTGACATTTGTCACTAGCTTAAAAAAATTAATTTGTTTTTAACTAATCTAACTAAAATTTTTTTTAACCCCTTTCTCTTGACACCATATTTTCTCATCATTATTTATAATTGAAAAGCGAACTAAAACGAAAATAACCAAGGAAAAAAAGAAATAACCGAGTCAAAAATAAAATAAAATCAAACAACTGAAAAAGTGACACGTTACTATTAAGATAAACATCTAGTTGAATGTAGATATATATATATATATAATAATAATAATAATATAATACCTCATAATTGTTTTTTATATGATTTATCAAATTTTTTTTTTCAAATATATATGGCATGTGCGGAGCACGTGCTACCACTAGTCATACATAAAGAAAGAATAACAGGAAGATTCTCCAATTACATAAAAAATGATGGGGTCTACAAACGAAAAGCAACCTGATATGAGTGATAATAAAGATTCGACCCTGTTCAGTTGAATTCCTATGTAGATGTAAATAGTGTTTCAATAAAACACAGTTATGAAAAATAATATTTTTAAAAAATGTTTGAGAGAAATAACATGTTTATGGTAGTAAAATTTATTCAGAAAATATAGTTACAGTGAAATTATTTTATTAATATTTTTTAAATGTTTTGTTTTGTTTTATTTTATTTTCTTGAATTTTGGTTGGAGAACGAACTCTACATCTTATGATAGTCAGTTATGAGATTACTGTTAGACTATATCTATAATTATTTTTAAATGTTTTATGTACTATAACTATTTTAATATTCTAAAATATGTTATTTATCAAAATATATATTTTTGAAAATGATATATTTACTGTAAGTTTTGTGTTTGGATTATCATCTCTTATAAGTAATATTTAACTCCAACATAATGTGTATTCGGTTGATAACGAAAGATTCAATTGAATTTAAATATTTTCACTATTTCATAATAATTCAAATTCAAAATTTTCATTTTTTAAAAACCCGTACTACACTTATTTTTTCTATCTTTATGCTATTCAAATGTTACATTTAAAAAAATATATCAAAATAGGCATTAATTTAAATTTACAATTCACATTCTATATTTGAATATGCAATATTCAGCTTAAATGAATATTCAAATACAACAAATAATCCAAACAGTCATTCATAATCGAGTGAGAGTTTTCGTCTCTATTAAACTTTTATTTATTTTTTTAATTTTTTTCCAATTTACCTCTAATAATTTTACATTTTTATTTCACCAAAAAAAAAATTAATTATTTATATATAAATAATTTAAAAACTTTATCTTCAAATATATATATCTGTTAAAACAATAAATTGACTCTACTTCTTGATCCAACTTAAACCTTTTTCCATAAAGCAAGCGGAAACAATTCTAGTGGATCGGAAGCTGTCTAGCAGGTGACGTATTTATGTTTCTACAATAAACGTGTGGTTAATTATTGATAAATTTAAAAGCAAATGGAGACGAAGCTTCCAAATTGCTTATGGGTAGGTTTTGGTTATGACGCCAAATAGGGAACACGTAACACGTGCACGTTAAGTCCAAGAGCACATAGAAAATAAAATAATAATTAATGAATGAAAAGGGGTCTAAAAGCACATTTGGCTACAATTCATAACTTGTTTAAATAAAATTTAATCGAGTGTATTTGTTAATGAATTTTAATTTATCCATAGTTATATGTATATCTTTAGTTGTCAAAATTGAGAGTATCATCACCAAACTATAAAATGTGAGCTCTGAAGATGTTATATCATGAAATCTACCGTTCTATTAGTTTGTGGGGTTTTGCACCATCGATTTCTTCTGTCATCGTTCTGTTTTTAATACCTAGGAAAATTTGGAAAGTTTAGATATTAAATATACATCATTGTCTTATTTATAGATATTGAAAAATAATAAAATATTTTAATATATTTTACAATTAGAAAAACTTTACGTCATTATACTAATTATTACGTAATTTTTAATTTAACAATTATTACGATAATTACACAGTAATTATAAAATATAAAATATCTTTAAAAACTTACCTTTTCCAATTCCACTTTTAATGTCATTTAGTGTAATTGCTCAAATAATAATAATAAATTATTAAAAAACGCCCGCATATCCCATCCTAAATTTTTTTTTTTCAAGGAGCATTAATATGCAGGTATTGATTAGAACCATTTACTAATTTTTACTTTTATTTATTTTTATTAAGTTTAAATGTGTGATATGAGACGCTTTTTCGAAATACTTTTTGTATATAATTTAAAAACTTTTATGCAGTATTTTCTCTCATATTATTCAAATTTAATTTCCAAAACCAAAGGAACAAATATATACAAATTTTGAGCATAAAACACAAAAACTCAAAAATCTATGTGTGGATACATGTATAATCTAATAGTAATATCACATTTTATTTAGTGCAGAGCTCGAATCCTTCCATTTCATTTTTTAAAAAAAATTTATATGGTTAAGCTTTTTTCTTTTTAATTCCTATGATTTAAATGTGTCAAACTGAAATATTACAATTCTAAGGGTGGTACCGAATGGAGCCTAATTCTTTTTTAGGACTTGCAGTTTCCTCGTATATTTTGCACATTTTGGACTTCGAATCATGTTGGTCATTTAAAAAATAAATAAATAAATAATAGTACACTAGCTAGGAAGCTTCCTTTTAAAAGTTCCCTTGATACGCACACCAAACAGGAACCCCAGTCACAACATCCCCACACTTACCCTTCCCCACCGGCACTCCCACCGTCATCTTCTCCGGCGCCGACACGGACGCCGAGCACGTGTACTCCGGCGCCGCCACCTTCGTTCTCACAGAAATATTAATAACCCCATTTCTCTGGCCTCTTGAGTCCCTCAATCTGTAGCTCAAGAAGTGCAGGAAAGTGTCCGGCACGTACCCGCCCGCAATGTCGGACACCGGAACGGACGCCGAGCCGACAATTCTGTCGCCAAAGGCGGTCTTGCAGTGCACCTCCAGAGTCACGGCCTGGGCGTGGAGCGGCATGTCGAGGACGAGCCTCTCGTTCCAGTTTGGGCAGCTTCCGCCTTCTCCGTTGTCCATCTCCGTCGCTCGAAAACTCTCCGATTCGGATCGGACGACGACGTACGCGTTCTTCTTGATGCTTCTTCTATCCAGCCGGAGATCTTCACCTGATAAGACTGTGATTTCTAGAGTTCGTGATGGGTAGTTATAGCACTTCGCCATTTATATGTCTATATATATATATATATATATGGTTTCAGCAAGAAATGCGTGAATTTGATTGTAATTAGTTAAACGAAATATATATCTACCTGGGTTTTGTTGATAAAAGATTTTGTGTGAGCGAGTTCTGAAGTGAAGCCTGCTGTGTATATATATGTAGTTTGGTTACGGAGGAAGTGTGGTGGAAGAAAGAGAGAAAGAGTTGTGTTGTTTCTGTTTTATGTGTTGACTTTGACCTAGCGCGTCTATATATATATATATATATGCGTGTATATATATAAAAGGATATTACAGACACAATTGTAGTGGAAGCTGCCTAGCTGATGGTGATGTCTTGATCACGGTGTTAAAAAATAATGCGCGGTTAATTAATTATTAAAAAAAAATAAGTGCAATGGAGACAAAGCTACCAGTTTGTGAGCTTATTATCACTAGAGAAGTTATAACAAATGACATATTTTGTATGTACCAATAAAATTTATAGCAGATTTTTAAAATGTGATAAATTACAGTGATTTTTATTTTTCTCGTTAAATTAAGTATTGTATTTCCAATTTTATCCCCCTTTCTCTCCAGATTGCACTCATCTCTGTCTGTTGCCCATGGTACAGAGCCGGTGAAGTCACCACCCCCCTAGGCTTTTTTTTTTTTATTTTTTTAAAATTAATATAGTGGGGTTTTTTTTAAAAAAAATTTAATATAATAATTATGTGTATAAATTAGTCTTGACCTCTTTTAAATTAATAATTCTTTATATTTTAGGGAGATTTTATTTGTACCAACAATATCAATAAATATCCCTATAAAGTCAATAAAAATTTTTAATGTATTTTTACCCCTACAAGAAAATTACCTTAAAATCATTAAGAATGCTCTTACTCCCACATACATATAAATGAAAATATTTTTTTTTATAAAATAATTAAAACAACAAACACCACATTAACCATAAATAGAAAAAATGTTTAAAACAAATAAAAAAATCTTAAGAATTTATTCTAAATTGTTCTAAACTCAATGTTCATTTTATAAACTTTAAATTATTCTTCATCAATTTCTTTTCTTAAAAAATTTTATAGCTACATGAAAACTTTTAATGAAGAATTCAAGTGAAATAAAAAAAAAATGTCTCTTAAAAACCCAACAACCGTTAAAATATGTATTTTAAAATTTTTAATTCATTTATATTTTGAGTTTTTTTTTCTTTTCTTTTAGTATCTGAAAACTCTTAGGGTCCGTTTGGTTCGCAAGTTTGAATTGATATTTTGAAGTTGAAATAGTAAATTTTGTTGACTTTTCAGAAAAGACAAAAAACTTTTTGGGAAAAAGACAAAGACTTTTGAGGAAAAAGACAAAATTTAAGTTGAAAAGTTGGGGTTGAACTGGTGTTCCAAACGCACCCTTAGGCTCCGTTTGGTTCGCAGGTTTGGTTCCAACTTTTCAACTCAAATTTTGTCTTTTTCCTCAAAAGTCTTTATCTTTTTCCCAAAAAGTTTTTTGTCTTTTCTGAAAAGTCAACAAAATTTACTATTTCAACTTCAAAATATCAACTCAAACCTGCGAACCAAACGGACCCTTAGTATTTGAAAACGATTATATGTAGTTTTTTATATGATTATTCTTTTTATTTAGTTTATGTTACTATATTTATTTACATGATTCTATATTTATGTATTTTTTTAACGGTAATTATACCATATAACATATTTAAAAGGTATTAATGAAAATTATAGTATATTTTTAAAATGATGTAGATTATAGCATATTTCAATTTCATATTTTAATTTATTCCAATTTTGCCCATTTTTCTTTTCACATGTACATTTTCCCTTTTCCCTCTCTCACTTCTCTCTCTCCTCGTTGACCGGAGAGGACCAGCGCCGGCGACGGTGGAAAGATTATAGCAAAAACGAGAATCAGAGCCAGACGGCGGCGCGGAGAACCAGATCGTGACGGCATGGAGAACGCGAAGCTGAATCCCAGCCGCTGCTGGAGAGGATGAAGCCCAGCCGTTGCCAGAGAATGCCTATGAATCCCGACGCACGAAGTTCCTGCCCTCCCGAACTTCACTCAGTTCCGATTAGCCGCCGTCGCGAAACTCAATCCGGCAAATGTTGGTTTTTTATATTTATTTATTTTTTTTTTTTTGCAGGTTGAACCCCCTCCATTATTGGCTGGAGGATCTCGCGACAATTCGATGAGATCGCGACTTCCATCGGGTTTCTTTTTTGACGACGACTTCAGAGAGACTGGTCTCCCTCTTCGCCGTTCCCTGGGTATCAGTCTGATCTACTGGAGGTACATGGGGTTGGCCGGCGACGATGGCGATCGAGCTTCGACGGGAGACAGGCGGCGGGCCGAGTGGGAGAAGAGAAAAGGGTGTTTTTGGAATTTCAGGAACAAACACTTAAAAATATGCTATAATTTTAATAGATCAAAGATTATGCTATAATTTTTAATTCCAACATATGATTATGTCATTTTGGTCATTCTCCCTTATAACTATGTCCCCGTCTCCCCAATAGGGAACGCATCTTAAATAATAATGTTGAATATAACACGTGGATTAATTTTTTATATTTTTTATTATGCTTAAAGAAATAATAATGACACACCAAACAAGATTCGGATTGCAAAAGACCACACGACTACCACACCATAATCTCTCACTCACACACTTTACTATTAATTGGTCACAAGTCTACGCTCACAAACTTTCACTCCACTTACTCAAAAACACTCTACGCGTACACAGGTATAGTTGGACACTTAACTATTAAAATAAATAAATTAAACACTGAAGATTTTGTCACTTTTCAGTTTTGTGCATGCAAGAACTAAGCATGTGTGGCTCATTTCGGGGGGAAAAAAATAAATGACGTGTGGCATGTGAGTGGACAATGATACCGTGACTTTTGGGGCGGGGGTTGACCAGAAAAGGCAATGTTTCTTTCCAAGTCCTAAAAAGTGAATAATATTGGAAATTGCCAATGGAGAAAGTGGACTCAAACAGGAGGATGTGTTTGGTAGGAGAGAAAAATGAAAGAATGGAAAGGAGTGAAGGAATTAATATAAGGAAATTGACATGTATGATTGTTTGGTAGAGTAAAAAAAATGAATTAAGAATCCATTTAAATCTTTCAAAACATCTTAATTTTGATCAATCATGAACTGTAGAGATTATTAAAAGGATTTTATACTCCACAAAATAAGAGAAATGACATATCCTTCATATTTCATGTTCTTCCTACCAAATATCTACTCTAAAGTGTGTTTGGCAGAAGAAAAAATTAGGAGAAAATTAGAAGAAAATAGAGAGGTGGAAGGGATAAGTGTAAGGATTTTGATATTTATGTTTATTAGGTAGGGAAAAAAAAAGGATGAAGGAAATGATTTTAGGAGGGATTTCAAATCCTTCAAAACATCCTAATTTCAATCTCCAAAATTAAAAAGATTGTTGAAAAAATTAGATAACATCATAAAAACATTGATCTTTCCTTCATTTCCATTTGCTTGGCCTACTTTATATTTTCTCTCATTCCTGTCAAACATACTTTTTTAAATAAGCAGCCATTTTTTGGAGACAAAAACAGAGACAAAGAGAGTCATGGATCCATGTTGAAATTAGGGATTTTTTTCAAACAGTAGAAATTAGGGATTTTTAATTCCCTCCAACACTTTGGGAAAAAAAAATTATAATGCATTTTCTTATCTTTTTTTTTTAACTCGAATTTGAAAATATAAAATCAAATATAAAATTACCGTTAAATTATATTTACAATAAAAAAAATCATGTTTTACGCTTTAAGTCCTATTGTATTATAAAGAAAGACCACAAATCAAACGTGACGAAATTTCATTAAAAGTTTCTGTTATTGTACAAAACAGGAACCCCAGTCACAATGCTTCCAAAGTTACTCTTCCCCACCGGAACTCCCACCGCCATCTGCTCCGGCGCTGACACCGACGCCGAACACGAGTACTCCGGCGCTGGCACCTTCATCCTCACAGAAATGTTAATAATTCCATTCCTCTGGCCTCTGGAATCTCTCAATCTGTAGCTCAAGAAGTGCAAGTAACTGTCCGGCATGTAACCGCCCGCAAAATCCGACACCGGAACCGATGCCGTCCCCACAATCTTGTCCCCAAACGCGGTCTTACAGTGCACCTCAAGAGTCACAGCCTCCGCATGGGGCGGCAAGTCGAGGACAAGCTTCTCGTTCCACTTGGGGTAGCTTCCACCTTCGCCGCCGTCCGTCTCCGTCGTTCGAAAGTTATTTACACCGTATCGAACGATAACGAAGGCTTTACTTTTTATGTATTTACTGGCCAATCGGAGATCTTCGCCGGATAACACAGTCATCTCTACTGTTCGCGATGAGTAGTTGTTGTAGTACTTTGCCATTGCTGTAAGCAGCTTATTTTTTAGTACTGAACTTTGCTTAATATGAGGTTTATATTAAGAATAGCTTGAGAGAGCTTGTGGGGGTGAATTGTATGAATCTAAAGCTTGGTGGTGGAGATATATATACAGACATATATGTATTTATATATAGGTTGATTTATAGCCGTTAGAAGTATTGTTGAGGAAAGACGGAAGAAATAGAGACGTTATTTCTTTCTAGTAGCCAAGATTTTTCAACGTTGACCTGACTTGGTCCATTAGAAAAATGTTGTTTTGGAAGCTACTATGAGTTTGCTAAGAAACGGATAAGAAGACTAGTTGTAACATTTACATTTTATTTTATTTCACCTAACAGATGTGACATATGGATTTATATGTGTTAATTAACTTTTAAAGCTTTACAGAAATATAAATAAGTGGAAAAGAAGACTTTTAAAGGGGAAGAAAAAAACGTTATAAATTTTAAATTGTTTATGAAAGCAGATGGACAAGAAGGCTGAAGGTATTATGAAAGTTCACAAATTAATTTTGTTGCAACGTAATAAGGCATAACAAAATTTATTTTTTTGCTTTAAAAATTCAATATAAGCATGTAAACAACGTAAAATAATTGGAACAAATTTCTTCAACATCTAGGATATAAGATTTTTATTTTTTATTTTTTTGGTTGAAAAAAGATATATGAGTTGACTTCATAGGAACAGTACCATTATCTCATTCAAATTCCGGAATTCATTCGTCCTGACTCTTGATTTAAGCTCTATTTTTTGAAGGTTAATTACAAAACATCCCCTCTAGCTAAGCTTCTTTTTTCTTTCTTTTTTATTTTTATTTTTGTCAAATAACCTTTGATTTTTTAAAATTATAGTTTGATACCACATAATTTGATTTATTTTTTTGTCATTATTTTTTTTGTAAATCTCTCCCATGCGTTGTGTTATATATATATATATATATATATATATATATATATTAATTAAAAGTTGCGTTCTTAATTTTCACTACCAATATTTATTTATTTATTTTTTCCTTTTCTCAAAGAATTTTGGGATTGGTTCCAAAATTTGGTTCATTGCCACGTGAGGAGTAACAAGAAATAACAATTATAGAGATCGTCGTATTTATGGATAATTCCATAATAACAAATTAGATTTGTTAGAAACGGGTGTGAGGAGAGAGCGAAGGATCAGTAATTAAGAACTACATATCTTTCTTTTTTTGTTCATTGCCACAAAATTGCCAGTAAGAAGTAATAATGGTTAGAATTCACCAAAAAAAAAAAAAAAAAAAAAGTGATAATGATCATAAAGGACTTGAATCACCTGTCAAATTTTCTATCTTAAAAGTCTGTCCAACAAATCAAATGTTGCCACATCATCAAAATAACTCAAAGAGTAAACGGGGTTAAATGGTTCATCTTTTTCTGTAATTAAAAATAGAGGAGGTCTATTGACACCCTTCATTTTACTCTTCCCACCTACTTGTTTTATAAATTATTTTATTACAATATTGTCCATTGATAAAATTACTTATAAGTATAATTATATTTACAAAAACTACTCATTACACTCACCCTAAAAAAAAAAAACACTACTTACCCTAGTTTTTACTTAAAAAAAAAAAAAAAAAACCCCTTGTGCCCTAATTGTTCAGAAGAATACAATATGGACATGAATAATGATTGTGAAAATTAAAGTGCTTTTTTCCCTTCACAATTTATGTGTATGGAT
This sequence comes from Ficus erecta, assembly GCA_008635985.1. NCBI lineage: Eukaryota > Viridiplantae > Streptophyta > Magnoliopsida > Rosales > Moraceae > Ficus > Ficus erecta. The sequence goes on from BKCH01002440.1 coordinate 40,022, forward strand.
TGTTTGCTTTGATATTGTTTCTATTCTAGGGTGGATTCTTTTTCTTTTTCTTTTTTTTTTTTTTTGAGTTTGCTTACAATTTTTTCACTAACTTTTTCTTATCTTTTGAATTCGTTTAATATTTTTTTTGATCTTTTATGTTGTTAATCATATTTTGTATCAATCATAACAAGAAAAGAATATATCATCTTATCTCTATTTTATAATTAGATATGGCAGCAACATTAAAGAAAAAACTTTTTTAAAAAAAAGGAAGCTAAAACTAAAACTAAAAACAAAAGATAATGGTTATAGAACGTGGGATATTTGAAAACCAAAAAAAAAAAAAAGAAATACGTGGGATTTGATTGGTGAGTGAGAAAATGTAGGAGAAAAAAATAAACTAACATTGGTTTAGTGGGTGTAGTTTGGTGGGTGAAAAAAGGATAATAAAAAAGGGGTATAACAAATAATAATTAAAATTTAAAATCTTTATAGTGGGTGATTTAAGTAGAGGGGTGGGAAAAGCAAAAAAAAAAAAGGTGTTAATAGACGCCCACTTAACTCGGATTGTTTTTGGGGGGAAAACACTTGACTGATAAAATTTAAAGACCATTGCATCAATATCATATAAAAATTTAATATTAGACTAATATAATACAAAATTAAACTAAAGTTTGTGTCATATATTGATCAAAAAATAGAATTTTGTGTCATGTTAATCAATGGATTAAAAAAAAAGTGGCTATTTGGGTAATTTTCTCTTTTTTTATTTTTTATTTTATTTTTATTTTTAGTCTAAACTTAGTTACAGTTAACAATATTACTACGTCCAATCTATGGCCTAAAGAAAATTCTTCAAGCGGAGAAGCCATAAAATCTGCGGAGGATTAAGGAAACAAAGCTCATGACGAACGCATTAGTCCTTGTTTTAAGTAACATAAATATATCTATACAATTTTATTAATGTAAAAAAAAAAAAAATCTGAAACTTAAGATTCTAAATCCCCATATCCTCATCAGCGGAGCTAGCCCTAGCAGGGATAATAAACACATGTAACCTTTTCCAAATGCCTCTACACCGGCTTCAAAGAAATTAAAGACTTCGTCAAAGTAAATTTAGATTAATAAATGTCTAAATAAATGTGTTAGATGTTTTCAAGTGATTGAAATAAACTGATTTTGATCCCGTACGTATGGTTTGGATGGATTATATACGGTTAAAAGCATAATAAAGAGGTTAGGTTGGAGCAAAGCTAAAGATTACTAGCACTCAACATAACTAGACGTTCAACACTGAAGATAACCCTTTCTCACTTTTCAGTTTTTTTTTTTTTTTTTTTAATTTTTTTTTCCTCGTGAGAAATAATTCTCTCAATTTTCAGTTAATTCGGTTTTGTTTTTGAAAATATTTCGGCATATCTTTTGAGGCGCAAAAATGAAAACGTTTTTTAGATAGCATTTGTTTAGCAAATACTTTGAAAGTGACAATGAAAAAAAAAATGGTGAGAATGATTTTGTAGAGGAAATGAAAAATTATTAAAAATTATTTTCACATTTTTGTTTTCCTTTTTAAGGCTATATACATAACTTAACATACATATTTAGAAATATATAACCCAAACACAATTCATAACTTTTTATATGCAAATCAACCTCTTAAAAAATATAATCAAACACAATTTCAAAAATGATCTCAACATCATTTTTAAAAGTATTCTCATTTTTATTTTTCTAACGGAAACAAATTCCATAATCAAAAGAAATAAAAACAATACCAAATATCACAGTCGTATCTTATAAGTGGATGCAAGAGCTAAATAAAAACGTGAGGCTCATTTGAAGAAGAAGAAGAAGAAAAGAAAAGGAAAAAAAAAAAACCTGTGGCATGCGAGTGGACAATGATACTGTGACTCGTGGGGATTTGACCAAACAAAAAGCCAATGTTTTTCCAGGCCAAAAAGTGAAGAAATATGGAAAAATGCCGAACGGAGAAAATGGACTCAAATTACACTAAGAAACTTTTGTTTTTCACTTACATATGGTTTGATATTTCACGTACCATAACAAACTTTTGAACGCCAAGCTCCAAGCTCAAACCAAGGTTTCTCTTGATGTTAGTTTTTTATTTTTATTTTTTCTCAACAGGGTGACAAATGAAAAGATAACAAATACTTGCTGAAAATGAAGCAAAATAACACGAAGGAATCATTAAGATTGAGAAAATGATACAAAGAGGAATACATTTTAAAAATGATTTGGCTGTCAATTAAGTTTGCACCCCCACTAATCACTAATATTAATAGTGAAAAGATCTACAGATTCTTCTTTCTGCGATCTCCTTTTTTTAGTCATTTACAAAAGAAATGGGAGCCTTTTTTTTTTTTTTGTCATAAAATCCCCTCTTGATAGGAGAATTTCCTTTTTTTAATATAAAGCACACATTAAGAGTGGGTTAAGGGAAAGAAAACCACCTTTTTTTTTAACTTCATTTATATGCAACAGTGTCACTTTTAAAACTTTTTTTTTTTTTTTCTTAATGTGCATGACAAGTCATTACAGATTTCGAGATACATGTTTTTTTATTGACATTTTTTTTTCTTAGGGTTCGTTTGGATCGCAGGTTCAGTTTGAGTTGAGTTGAGATTTTTAAGTTTGCATAGTAAATTTTGTTGACTTTTTCAGAAAAGACAAAAAACTTTTTCAGAAAAGACAAAAAACATGATGAGATTTGAGTTGTTTAGTTTGAGTTGAGATGGTGAGGCAAACGGAGCAATTAGAGCTAGCTGAAACTGACCTAGATCTCGATCTAATCTTGAAACACAATCTTGATTTTGGTTTAGATTTACGACCTCAACCTAGACCTGAGCTTGATCCGCCGCAACCTCGATATTATATTTCTGCAAGACTTCTAAACCTCCATGACAGTGCGTAAAGCAATCCCATACAAATGGATTATGGCACGACAGTTTATATAGTTTTCTTTTTAAAAAGAATGAGAAAATTCACCGTTTAAAATCCAAATATTAAATATCAAAGTAACTTTCATCCGACAAGGTCCGTAGCCGTATCTCAAACTTGAGATTGAATTAGACACGTGATCAAAATAATACCTTTCACTAAGGAAAAAAGTTCAATATCCTTCCCCGAATTCAAATGAAACAAGAGTTTTAATTCCAAATTAACGAACATATATATATATATATATATATATAATCTAATTTCAATCAGAGTAAGCCTCCACTCTATCTCAAGTTTTGAACTTCACTTGAGTAATACAGTTTATAGTTAACTTCATCAATTTATTTGTCACTTAATTAATTACTCTCCTTATTTAATTAACAGCCATTTGCATTTTCTTTTTCTTTTTCTTTTTTTTTTTTTCTAATTTAAAAGTGAAATGATTCAAACTCTAAATTTTACTTAGTCGTTTTTAAAATCAAATACAAAGACTAAGACGGTTATATGTTGACGGTAGATTGTAGTACTCTATACTTCTTCCTTTGATTGCAGTATAATTCCGGTGATAATTTATAAGTAGATATAATTGTCACATTGAGAGTTGATTTTTATATGCTTCGTCTGTTTATTTATTTTTGTTTTTGTTTTTAATTCCGTCAAACAGTAGAAATTGCCCACACTTTTGGGGAGAAAAAAAAAGTAATTTCTTCTTTCTATTCCTCTTCAAATCTTATTTAACTCTTAAAAAAAAAAAAAAAAAAAAAAAAAAAAACAAAGTTATGAATTTCCATCAAAAGTTTCTGTTGATATTGTAGGTATTACAAAACAGGAACACCTGTCACAACGGTCCGGAAGTTACTCTTCCCCACCGTTACTCCGACCGTCATCTGCTCTGGCGCCGACACCGACGCCGAACACGAGTACTCCGGCGCCGGCACCTTTATCCTCACAGAAATGTTAATAATTCCATTCCTCTGGCCTCTGGAATCTCTCAATCTGTAACTCAAGAAATGCAAGTAACTCTCCGGCATGTAACCGCCCGCAAAATCCGACACCGGAACCAACGCCGTCCCCACAATCTTGTCCCCACACGCGGTCTTATAGTGCACCTCAAGAGTCACAGCCTCCGCATGGGGCGGCAAATCGAGGACAAGCTTCTCGTTCCACTTGGGGTAGCAGCTTCCGCCGTCGCCGCCGTCCGTCTCCGTCGTTCGAAAGGTATTTACGCCATATCAGACGATAACGAAGGCGTTACTTTTTATGGATTTGCTGGGCAATCGGAGATCTTCTCCGGATAACACAGTCATCTCTACTGTTCGCAATGATTAGTTATTGTAGTACTTTGCCATTGCTGTAAGCAGCTAAACTTTTAGTACTGAACTTTGCTTAATACGTGGTTTTTCTTAAGAATAGTTTGTGAGAGTTTGTGTGAGTGAATTGTATGAATCTAAAGCTTGTGGGTGGATATATATATATACACACACATTATATATAACATACGTAACCTCTGTTATCCGGCACTGCCGGACTTGCGGCACCAACGTGGCGCGTAGGTCTGTCAGAGGGCATCGTCATGTAAGGCAAGTGTTGAAAGCGTAGAGAAGGGAGGCTGACAAGACTCAGAATAACAAAAGAATGGCTGTCAACAAAGGAAAAATAAAATAATGTTGATTAAGGAGGATGGTAAGGTAATTTCGCAGGTCAATAGAAAATGGGGAGGGACAAGTTACAGAGATAAACGGTTTTCTACTCATGTTCCAAAAAGGACATATGAAAATGCATTGAGATTTGAAGTTCCTTGTAAATAAGAAGCAAAATCGTTGTAGTACTGAAGAGTAGAACACAGTTTGACTGAAGTATTTAAAGCACACTTATTTTATTCTTCAAAATCTCAAACGCCAAAAACCAATTTCTCAGCAAAAGAAAGGCCTTCTTATCTTCATTTAATGATGCTATTATTCAGGTCCACGTTCAATGAGCTCGTTCCACTCCCTGTTGGAGGCTATCTTCTCTTCATTATCAGCTACTTCTTCGAAGCTCACACGCCAACTCTCACCTTAGTCATTGACGAGACCAACAGCATGATCCTTAACCAAATTCACGATGCCACTACTTCTGCACCAAGATCAGCTCCAAAACAGAGAGACTCAAGACTAAAAAGAGCCCCAAGGAGAAGAACTTGAGGATCAGGCTCGAGAAGGGCAAGAAGTTTGTGGATTTCAACTATGTGATTGAGCTCCAATGGAGGTTTATCTATTCCGAGCCCCAAAAAAAAAAAAAAAAAAAAAAAAAAAACAGCCCTGGCGATCCTTATTTTCTGAGGTCTGAGAAAAGGTTCTTTGAGCTGACACATCAGCAAGAGACCCATCATGGGAATAAGCCAAAAATTCAATTCTTTTTTTAATCTTCAGCCCCCAATTTTTTTATTCTCCATTTTTTGGCAGCCTATACCTTCAATGCTGTCAATTTTTACTTTAGCCTACCTTTTAAACTCATCCTCAAATCATAGCCATCCATTTATAATCCAACGCACACCATTCATCTGTCGTTTCTGTCTGGCACAATACCATTGCCGTATGCAAGATATATATATATATATATATATATTGGTTTATAGCCGTTAGAAGAATTGTGGAGGAAAGACAGAAGAAATAGAGACGTTATTTCTTTTAGTGGGTGAGATTTTTCAACGTTGACCTAACACGGTCCATTAGAAAAATGTTGTTTTGGAAGAAGCTACTATGAGTTTGCTAAGAAACGGATAAGAAGAGTAGTAGCAACATTTAAGGGGGTGTTTGGTGTGTAAATTTGAGTTGAAATTTTTAAGTTTCAATAGTAAATTTTTTTGAATTTTCAGAAAAGACAAAAAACATTTTAGAAAAAAGACAAAAACTTTTTAGGAAAAAGACAAAAAAAAGTTTGAAAATGTTAGTTTGGACTAACAAACCAACACCCCCTTACATTTTATTTTATTTCACCAAACAGATGTGACATATGGATTTGTATCTGTTAATTAACTTTTAAAGCTTTACAGAAAAATAAATAAGGGGAAAAGAAGACTTTTAAAGAAAAAAAAAACGTGATAAATATTGAATTGTTTATTAGAGCAAATGGACAAGAAGGTAGTATGATGAATTAATTAATCTTGTTGCAATGTAAAAAGCCATAAGCAACTTTATTTATATTGGAATTGAATTTCTTTAATATTTAAGATGAGTTGACTTCATATCAACAGTACTCATTCAAATTCCGGAATTTTCACTTCAATTACTCGCTTTGATTTAAGCTTTATTTTTTGAAGGTTAATTACAAAAACATCCCCTCTAGCTAAACCTTTTTTTTTTTTTTTTTTGTCAAATAACCTTAATTTTTTAAAATTATAGTTTGATACCATAAAATTTGATTTTTCTTTTGTTTTTATTTTTTTGCAAATCCCTCCCTGCGTTGTTGATTTTCAATACCAATATTAATGTTCTTTTCCTTTTTACAAAGAATTTAGGGATTGGTTCCAAAATTTGGGACTTGAATCATCTGTCCAAAAAATGTTATCCCAAATCATGTCCACCCAAAAAAAAAATAGACCACCTTGTGAGCTTTTCAAATGATAACGGAGAAGTAAATGTCCTTTTTTTCTCCTAAAAAACTAATGTTTCCGTTAATCTTCCTTATTATTAATAATAATTATAGTGGTCACTGTATTTATGGGTAATTCCATAATAGCAAAATTCGTTAAAAGCAGGTGTGAGGAAGGCAGGCGAAGAATCAGTAACTGGAGAACTTTTTCTTTTTTGTGTTCATTGTCACATGACACGACATGAGTAACAAGTAATAATGATTAGAAAAAGTCATCATCGTATCTTGTTAATTATTTTGTTAGTCCAAACTTAGGTGATATTTGATTTGTTCACTTCAATCAAACAATATCAATTGTTTTTTTTTTTTTTTTTTTCTATTTTTTCTTTAAAAAATAAACTCAGTTTTACTATTTATATCTGTAGCTTTAGCTTAAAAATACTCAAACTTTAAAAATTCATAATTTTGTATTTCAGGTCAAAATGAAATGGTTTTTTTTAATTACATTGAATTTCAAGATAAATAAAACAAGATCGATATCGATATATATATTTTTTGAACACATTTCAAGTACACTTTTTAACTCCAAACATTTATTTTCAATAAAACGTACAATCTCAAAACTCAACTCAACTCTAATAAAAAGTTTACGTATATTGTTTACATGCATCCATATTTTTTAATTTACAAGAAAACTTCTTAAATTTATCTTTCTAAAATCCCATATCCTCATCTGCGAAGCTAGTCATAACGGGATAAACACATGCAAGTAACCTTTGTCAAATGCCTCTATATACACCGACTTCAAATAAGTTAATTAATATCGAACTTCCATATATTACACCATTCAAATTAACTTCTGTTGAAAAGAAGAGAGTTCGTCAAATGATTTTTAGACGAATAAATTATGTCTAAGTAAAATGTCTTAGATGTTTTCAAGCGATTGAAATAAACTGATTTTGATCCCGTATAGTTTGGATGGATTATTTACGGTCCAAAAGCATAATAAAGGGGTTAGAGCAAATTAAGCTAAACATTAGTAGCAGACAGCATAACACGTTCAAGTATGAACACAGAAGATCCCTTTCCCACTTTTCAAATTTTTTTTCTAATGAGAAAGCATTCTCTCACTTTTCAGTTCTATCGGTGGTGTTCGGTTTTGTTTTTGGAAATATTTTCGCACGATCTTTTGAGGCGTGAACATTGAAACGTTTTAATAGTGCTTTAACAAATACTTTTCAAGCAAAAATGAAAAAAAAAATGGTGAGAATTTGTAAAGGAAATGAAAATGATTAAAAATTATATTCTCATCTATGTTTTCATTTTTAATATAACTTAACAAATGTTTTATAAATATATTCTAACACGATTCACATTTTTTTTTTAAATATATGTAAATCAACTTCTCTAAAAACATAACTAAACACAATTTTAAAAACTATCTCAACATCATATTTTTATTTTTCTACCAGAACAAAATCATAATCAAAATTAAAAAAAAAATCAAATATCACCGTCATATGTGATACGTGCATGCAAGAACTAATTAAAAACGTGAAGCTCATTTGGGTGCGTGGGGGGCTGGTGTGGTGTGGTGTGGTGGAAAACGAAAAGGAAAACGAAAAACAAAAAGAAGAAAAGAAAAGAAAAGGAACGTGTG